>CAKNYM010042389.1:3278-21609 GCA_932195095.1 Andricus curvator
CAGCCCCCACCACTTTTAGAAAAACTGCTGTAAATCGAAGAGTTTTTGGGCCACCGAACTACCAAACTTAGAAATGGGACTGCCAAACGATTCTACTTTCAAAAATAATTTATTTTTTGGAAATTTCAAAAAATTTTGTCATAGCGTAAAACTTTGTTTTTTAATTATTTAAACAATTATCTATTCTCTAACGTCGGCACACGACTACCAAACATCCCGATGCAACCATTAAACGGTCCAAAGAAGAAAAATAGACGATTTTTTATTTTTGAGTCTGCCCCCACCACTTTTAGAAAAACTGCTGTAAATCGAAGAGTTTTTGGGCCACCGAACTACCAAACGTAGAAATGGGACTACCAAACGATTCTGCTTTAGACTGCACTTTCAGTTTTTTGATATTGTTATTATTTTGTGTTTGACCTTGAGGATTTGTTTTTCGTTTATTTAAAAAACTATCAACTCTCTAACGTTGAGAGTTGACTACCAAACGCTACCAAACGAAGACCAAACAGCCCCACAGAGAAAAATTAAGAAATTTTGACCTTTTGGGGCAGAGTGAAGTTAGCCCCCCGAATTTTGTTTTACTGAAAAAAAGGGGAAGGAACAACAACCAAACAATGATATATGACTACCAAACCCTCTCTAATGACCACCAAACGTTTGACGACATAAACTTTTCAAATTTTTCATTTGGGGGGGCCAACTTCACACCGCTATCACTTGGCTCCATTTTTGTATTGACACTAAAAAAACAGATTTACTCCAAGAATAACTGCACAAAATAATGGTTGCATAAAAACACTATGAGAAATTAGGTATATCCGAACATTTTTGTGATTCTAAACAAAAATCTTCGGAAAACAGTGTCTCTTGTGCCGCCATTTTGTTTCATCGATTTCATTCATATCGATTATGGCAGGTATTCCATTGCACTGAACTCGATCGAACCAAAGATCATTTGAAACAAAGCAATTAAATGTGATGATATTTTTTGTGAGATCTACGAGTAGCATTATCATTGGCAGAGGTTGGCGCTCATTAACGACATTTTTTAAAACTTATGGCATTCAATACTTTTGGTTCAGTCGAGTATTAGTGCAATCGAATACTTACTATCGACTGGGTTTATCGATTGCACAACTGGGAGCGAGTGAGTGAGTAAGCGACAATCTTAGATCAAAATGGCGCTGGAGACAAGTAGAGACGACGAAATGCTGTCCGAGCTTTTCCGAAGATTCTTGATTGAAATCGCAACAAATTTCGGATATTCCTAAGTTCCCATAGTGCTTTCCAGTTTTTTCAGTAAAACGTCATTGCGGGCTCAGTTATTTTTTCAGTATACCTTGTTTTTTATTGTGAATATGGAAATCGATCAAAGTGACGCTTCTTATGGCTTTTCATCATTCAGTCAGCTCAGTGCAATTTATATTTCATAGTGTATTATTTTTACCATGCAAAACAGGAATTTTATAAAGCACTTATTATAGTAATTACAAATGAGAGTTGGGCAAATGGAATATTCGAAATTTGGAATGTTTAGATGTGATAATGTGCAGCAATAATGTACGTAATGTACGAAAGTCAAAAAGTCTTTCTGAGTTATGAAATTTCCCTATTTCTAGGTTTTTAGGAATCGCCTTCGCTCGATTCAACAGGAATCAATAGGATTCCTGCAATTTAAAATGCTTTCAAAATTAAAATAAATTATTTTTACGAGAATATATATATTTTTTATTCGATTCGGAAAGAAATTGGATACATTCGGAAAGAGTAAAGTGGGGATTCATTCGGCGACACTCGGAAATGGTCGGAAAGAAGTCGAAGAGTGGGACATTCGGAAAGGTTCATGGGACAGCTCGACGTTCGGAAAGAAACGGAAGCAAAGTTCACATAGGATTTGGAAAGGATCGGAACGGTACCTCTTTCCGAAACCTTTCTGAATCTTTCCGACGCGGTCTTTCCGTTTCTTCCGGTAGGGGAATCTCACTTTCTACGGTATAAAATTAGACAGAAATATTCTAATGGACACTTATGTGTCCAGAATTAGAGGGGCAATATTCAGGAGTCAAGAACTCTTGACTTTTCGATTATCGACAGTTAGCCCTCTTTTTCTGACACATAAGATAGAAATGGATAGTTGCAGTCAATCGTTTTAAAGTCATCGGATATCTCCATATAATTGAAAACGATTGAAAGAAAAACAAATAAATAATTATGTCTGTATTGAGAAAAACTACGTGATATAGTCTAATCCCAATGAAGGGTTTGAATTTCGAGAATTAAAGGGACAGTCAAATGTCGCAAAATGCAGGCTTTGCTACAAAAATTTGCAAAATATGAATATTAATGGACTAAAAAGTTACAGGTACCTAGTTATACTATATGTGAATATAGGTTATGTTATTATAATGACGCGACGCATGTGGCCTGCATGTTTTGATTAAGAAGTATAACACGTAGAATCATGTAAAAAACTTGGGACGTATAGACGATTTTACCTATCGGAAAGTTTAATGCGCATGTGCAATGTACTTTCAGTTGTACCCAGTTGTTGCGATCATTTTTGCTCGTTGAACACAGTGAAAACAATTTTCTTTTATGTTTAAACAATTGTGAAAAGTTCTCGGAAACAAAATTCAAAGTGATAATGAATTTCAATGAAAAAGAAAGTAAGAGAGTATGTATGCGTTGTATGTACGGCTCATGTAAAAGTGATAGTCGTACCAAAGCATACAAGGAACATAACCTCTTCTACTTCATACGTTTCCCGAAACCTTGTTTACAATACAGAAGTGGTCGTTTTAGGAAAAAATACTTCAAGTAACATTTTGAAGAATGTAATAATAATTGCTTGAAATGTAAAACCTCTCTCAATTCTGCCTCCTTTAAACTTAACCAAGATCCTTCATCAATTTGTGGATCGATGTCCCTTCCTTTTTCTATGCATTCCTTTACTCTGCAATTATATTGTTAAATATATATTAAATTATATTATGGCAACTTATAATAATAAATTACAGTAACAGTAATAATGCTGCATACAAGCACGAAGTGTGCATTTTTGTTTTTATTACGTTTTTAATGTATTATGAACTTTATTTATTTACAATATTTTTGCATATTGTCAATTTTCTAATTTAATCTAATTCATATTTTTGACTGAAATTCAAAAATGTAAGAATATGCTTCCAAATTATATATTCTTTTGTAACAGATTTGGCGTTTTCGAAAATTTCGGCCTTGAAACAACACACTATACAATAACTATTTTTTATCATTTTCTTCCCAAAACACCATCAATTTTAATTTAAAACAATTACAATACTCAAATTATTTCTTTTACCTTCAATATTTATTGCAATCACAATAATATAATTAAAAGTTAATAATATGAGAAACTTAAGCTACTACAAACCTGTTTACAAGTTCAGCTTTTTTTACCACCATTAGGTTGCTTCCGGCAACTTAACCACCGTCTCAATTTAGCAAAAGTATGTTGTTCTATTTCACACTTGCCCAATTTCGCACCCGGAACATCATCTTTATTCAATTTCACTCCGACAAAAGGTACAATTGTATACATGTTTACAAAATATGGACGCAACTTTCATACTACGCGGGGTGCACAAGGCAGCCGCACATGCGCAAATAAACTTCCGATAGTTAGGTAAAATGGTCTATTATACGCGTATGAATACCTAGAGTGCCTAGAGTATTATACGTTCCCAACCCTAATCTGTGACAGCATGCGCTGTTTTAGAACTAGATTGCCAGGGCGCTAGAACCCTATCACTGAATACTTACTGGCTAGTAATTTTCTGGTAATTTTAAGAGCGGTAAAGATTTGAAATAATTCAAATGAAACAAAAATTCAGTAAATTGTTTTATTGAAATGAAGCTCTATAATTAGGCAGAATAATTATTAATAATTATTGACAATAGGAAATTACATGAAAAATCCTCTCTGTACCTCGAATTAATAACTTCTAATAGATAGAAGTAAGGAAACAAAAATTATCACTAGTAATAGCTATGTACACACGGATAGATCAATATATATAGATATATAGATCTAAGTCAAGTTTGACACGCGCGATCTCCGAGTGCCACACGTGTGATCTCGACCGCGAGCATAGATAAATTATGACTCACGTAAAGGGTTGAAGCGACAAGGCGCCCTTCAGACGCCGTAAATCTCGTTCTATAGCGCGATTTGACAGAAAAATGTCAATCGACAAGAATCGTAAAAATGCATTTACGAGAATTAGAATCTCATTTTTTTAGCTTGAAATGCATGGGCGGTGCTTAACGAGATTGGCTAATTAAACATTAAATTATATGACGTCAGCAATTCTATTGGCTAGAAGGACTATTCCCACCTTTTTTGGTACCAAAACCGAGATTATAAATATATGTGCAGAGCATCGAAAACGTCAGATAATTGTATCTCGCCGCATTCTTTCCAACATTAAACCTGCGACACTCGCGTATCTGAGTTATTATACTTGAATTGGACTTAGAATATTTTTATAAAACTGTCGAATAAAATTCTAGTCCACAAAACATAACTCACTCCGGTAATTCGGTACGGTTCGCCGTGGTCGACTTTTGTCGAGTTAATACTTAAGTGAAGTGCGAATAAAAACTATTTAATTAAAAACGATTTAATTAAATAAAACTATTAAAATGTCAAACCCGGATGAAATCTTATTCCATGAGAAATTAAACATGGAATCTTTGTGAAAATGTTTAAACCTTAATCTGAAATTAAATAAAAACAGTTGATTTGTTCTCTAAATAATTTTGTGCAGTGTTAATCATTTATTTTGAACCTCGACCAGTTCGCGCGGTTAGTGATTTTTATCACTCTACGTCGGCAACGAATCCAGAGGATGTTCTACATTACCAATCTTCAAATCGACAACAGCGCTGGAGACGTAACAAATCCCATCACAGGCGTGCAGGGTTGATGCACAATCGGTTTGTGGGGACAGTGTCAGCTAAGCAGTGGGACTCCGATACCGTAGAGAGAAGATAGGTATAGAGGCGACAATGCAGCGGGCAGCTTGATGCACGCTAAGGGGTGCGAGACGGCAGGGGAAGGCTCAGTTAAGTTTAGTTTGGGAACCAGCAACGCGTGGCGCTAGTGCCACGAACCAGTGCTTTATGCTTAACGCGTGTGAGTGGGGTAGGTGGAGAGAGTGTGCCGTGTACATGAGTCGAACTGCAAAAAATTTAGAATCCTTATACCTGGACTGGTCTTTCCGAACTATATTCTGGATATTCACTTTCTTCCAATATTTTCGTGAATGGAAATATCCACCGATGCGTTTTTCTTTTGAAACTTTGTATTTTAATATTTTAAGTAAAAATTGAAAAACAAAAGAGTTTTTTTTAATGACACCATTAGAAATTTTTTGATTCGCTTGGACGAATAATTCTTTTCTTAGAATGATTAATTACAATAGTCATTATTATTACAATATGTGAGCATTTATTGAAATTATTTGCTTTTAAATTGTAACCATAATAAACACGTGAACTTATTAATCAATACACTAATAAAAATGTACAAATAATGTCCTTCGCATACAATAATTATTTTCTTAGAATTATAATAAAATTTATGGGCATTTTTTACATTATTTGATTTTGTACTTACACATTCTCTACCCTCATACTTATCTTTCTGCACTCGTGAAAAAAATCTGAATAATGTAGGAACAACTTCAAAAAGAAACTTATAAATAAGAAAACATTTTATCGTTATCGTAGGTACAGTTGAGCTCTCGGATCCAATAACTCACCCGACTCTCGTACTATTTTACAAAGTACATATTTCAGTCAATTTTGAATGAATTTATCTAAAATATTCCAGACATTTTCTTTGAACTACATATATAGAACAACTTTCTCGCTGGAAGTTGTTTTAAATCTGAAGTGGCCTCGATACTTTTTGTCTCCGAAAGTTGAAAAATGTGGTTACAGATCGGCCTTAATTTTCAATTGGATATTATTAAACAAAAGGTCATTTTCAACTTTTTATTATTTTGTAGGCATTCGCTGAGTATACTTTGTATGTGTACTTACTTTCAAACAGTTTCAATAAAATTTGTACGAGTTGTGATGATTTATGTTTTAATTACTTATTGAATATTAGGAAAAAAAAATTCTTTTCAGTTTTTAATTTTTATTCTTAAAACTAATTTTAACACATAAGAATTCTAAATATGCCTTGTTAAAATATAGGAGCCTACATCTAGAAAATTAATTTTGTGAATTTGAAAATTCCCATTCCTTGAGACCCGGGGCAACGCTTTTAGCGTTTTCGAGCGTCCGGCGAATGTAAATTCGAGAGCTGAAGTGCAGAAATTGTTCCATTGAAACACTTTAAAAAAATCAAAATTGCGATTCTAACTCAACATTTAAAAATATTAAAAGTATAACAATAACAAAATCCTACAATATTAAATAAAGAACTAATAAACAAGAAATATATTTCTTCTCTTACTTCTCCAGTAAAATATGATGTACAATATACTTGAGGGTTTCAACTTTTAATATTATTTGTATAATTTCGACGTATTTATTCGACAAAATTGATATTTATTAATCTACACGTAGAAAGAAGAATATTCTCCAGCAGTATGGGCTCTTGCAATTCTAACATTGTTAATGTAAGGGGAAAAATCAGACAGAGTATTATGCCCCATTACGGGAATTTTCCGATAAATAATTTTTTTGACGTAATTAATTTCTTTACATAATTTATACACGGCTCCTGAGTGCAAAAATAGATATTTTTACCAAAGCAACAAACAATCATATTTCCTATACTTTTATTAATACGGTAACAAATGTTTCAATGGTTATGTAAAAATGGTTGCTTTGTCGAAATTTTTCATTTAAAAAAAGTTCAGTACTGAAAATGGAGAGAATATTCTTATTTCTTAAGACTACAAGACATAACGATCTGCTCTATAAATATTTGATTGTTTCCATATAATTTATACGTGAAAAGTATTGAAAATAACGCACATTCCATTTTCATACCTGCAAAGTTCTGAAATTGTTACAGAGATTTATATGTAAGGAAAATTCATTATAAAAACCCTACCGTTTATTTTGTAATCCAAAATTTACTATTGCAGAGTGGCAAGGAAGGTTTGAAGCACCCTACATATAGAAAGGCAAATTGCAGTGGATCAACATTACCACTAAAAACAATAACTTTCTGTCTAAAAAACTCCTGTCATATTAGTCCAGGCATCTTGTAATTTTTCACCGCGTTCGTTTTCTATAACGTTTCACTGAGAATTTCAATGGGATGGGAATTTCAACTTTTCCAAACATGACTACGACGCCTCCCGAAAATATTTTTGAACAATTTTCCAAAAACAGTGTTTTCGTAGACTGCTTCGTAAACTTTAGAAAATTCTGAAAAAGTTAAAAAAAAGAAGAAACTTCTTTCAATAATAGGCGCAGAGTTGTATGTCTCCAAAGAACCCCGATTTTTTTCAAAGAGGAGGCTAAAAAACAAAAGCTGTTAAAATTATACTCGCACCACTTGGAACCGGTTCGCCCTCTTCGCTGTCTGTGCTTTTCCCTTTGCTAGTACCTGTAATTTTACAATTAAATTCACATTCTATTCACATTAAATTATTAAAACTTTTCTTAGTAAAAATCGTGCTTGTCTCAAAAAATGTTCGACATCCATAAAAGCTAAAATTAACAATGTTATTCTATGAATGATTAATCCAGCGGCGTAGCTGATATCGTAGAAATGTCATGAAAATTATAATTTTTTTGTCAACACGTATAAAGTAAGAAAAATAAAAAACGAAGTATCGTATTTTGAAAGGACAAACATAGACTTAAAAATTCAGGGTGGCCGCTGACCCGGGAAATGACCGTCAATTCTTTGAAGCCGGAAAAAACCGGGAAATAACAGTAAATTTAATTTTTTCCGGGAATTTTACAATGTTTTAGAAGAAAAATCTGTCCAAGTTCGATTTCGACAGGTTTTTAAATAATTAGTTGAATTGATATCTTTTCCAATTATGATTCAGTTTGCAATACGTACTTCGAAAATCTTTTACTTTAAGCATTTTCCTTTTCAGGTTTTTATTTTTAAGCGTACATTTTTATTTTTAAGAATTTTAAAATGCAGTCTTGAACAATTAAAAATGAAAAGCGTTTGAAGTGGAAAATGTTTGCTAAAAACATTTTCATTTTATCAACTGTTGATTTAAATAAATGAATTATTTTAAAAGCGGATCTGTACTTTGAGTGTTGAAAAGTGAACAATAATTGATTTGACAACAACATTGTAAATCCGTTCCATACTGAAGAATATTAAATACAATATTAAATATTGAAGAAAAGTAAAGAACAATATCCAATTTTCAACCCATTCAATTTGAAATTTTTTGATGAAGAAAAAGAACAATTACTTGATATTTAGCAATATGTGAAAGTTCACTTAAAACGAGTAATTAGAAGTAATGACGAGTATTTAAAAGTAAACAATTTCAAACTGACTTGCACAGAAAAAACTGGGGGTAACGAATGTTGCAGGTAATCATTATTTCTGGGTAAAGTCGGCCAGGGTACAGGGTGATGTCGCGCTGGGTAATTGATAAGTGGGTAAAGTATACCCGACTTTACCCTGGAGGAGAGTAACGTGGGCGAAGTGTCACTTGCTGACTTTATGTTTAGAGAAGCGGCTATAAATAATGAATTCTCACATATTTCCGCGTACAAGGCACTCCGAAAGGATGATACTTAACATTAATTAGCGAATTAATCGCCAAATTTTCGACTTACCACACTTTATTCACCAAAATAAATTTGACAGCAGACACAGGGTTTGAAAGTCGCCATGGTCTTTAAAGTTAATAGGTGCATTGAAAAAAACAACGTAATGTTTCGGCTTGAGAATTTCCGAAGATGACATTTTTACAGCGGAAACTTTTCGGTAGATCTTTGAAAGAAATTATTTCACGTTTATTTACAGAAATCTTTGCATGCCAATGGTTAATTAACAATTATGCGATAATGGGCAGGTAGATATTTATTGAAAGTGCTGGATCGGTGCTTGGGATTTCCACGATGTTCTTGAAGAAGATTACGTTACCGATTGAGCAGAGTGGCACTATTGGTACATGGATCAAATGGTGATTTTTGAAAATAAGATAAGTGATAAGTCTTGAATTTAGAAAAGTTACAAATATACAAAATTTTAGGTTATGTTTTGGTTTTTTATCACCCGGAAACGATATTTTCAAGGCTAATGTTATAGTTGGGCGACGATACTCACATTCCCTTCTAGTCTTTGCTTTAACGGTGCGTTTCAACTCTAGTTTCTTTTTGGTAACTTTTGGTCATTTGGTGGCAAAATGAGATTATGACAAGCTGAGATTATGGACAAATAAATACCTACTACGTGCAGCGTCATTGGTGCAGTGATACTAGGGATGGGCGACATCAATGTTTATTAATTTTATTCTATTATTTTTATTTTATTAATTACTAGTAACGTTTCTTTCGTTGCGGACTTGCGGGACACATTGAGACAAAGGACAAATCCCTATGACTAAATGGAAATGTACAACTATTAACAATTTTAGGTTATGTTTGTGTTTTTCACAGAAGCGGATATTTAAAAAATAAATATCTATTTGAAAAAATAAAATAATGTTTATAGTATATTCCAGTGATGCTAATAGACCGCGACTTTTTCAACTGCGCAAGCGTTGCATTGGAAGGGGAAAGCCACGTTATTGGCCATAATACGCGCGCTTATTTTAAATGCTTCAAATTTACACAAATATGGTGAAGGACTAAAAATAAGGAATAATGGTACTTTTAGTTTTGAGTCGAGAAATTATATTAATTTATGTCAATATGGTTCATATATATTACTGCAATAACTATAAGTTATTGCATTAGGTTATATAATATAATAGTATATACATATATTTTATTTGACCCAGAGTTGATTATAGCGGAACTGATAGCTTCTAATCAACTAAGACCGTGATATATCCTGTTATCGCAGAAAATCACGAAAAAAAATTATAATAAAAAATCGAAAAAGAACTTTTTAACTTCAATTTTAATACACATTATACACACCGTTAGTCAAAATAAGATTTTTTTCAAATTTAAAAAATTTGAAATTCAGGGCAGTTCATTTACGATTTGTAGACAAACTTTGATATTTTAATCGGATATTAAGTACATTACATTTTCCATAGTAATAATAATAAAATACGGTATTATCATGGATCTTATAGTTATTGCAGTAATATATATGAACCATATTAGCATAAATTATTATAATTTCTCGGCTTGAAAATAAAAATGAATTTGAAGCATTTAAAATAAGCGCGCGTATTACGGCCAATAGCGTGGCTTTCCCCTTCCAACGCAACGCTTGCGCAGTTGAAAAAGTCGCGGTCTATTAGCATCACTGCTATATTCCTTGGTAGATACTCAGTAGTCCATAATTCCAAAAAAAAATAGATTTGAAAACCACTGTTAAAGCAAAGACTAGAAGGAAATGTGAGTTGCCGAAAATAACAGCTTTCAAATAGGTTTAAGAGGTTCATATTTTCTTTTTGCGCATTTCCATCTAGTATCCAAATGATCCCGGTTTTCAAATTTAGTGATTTTGTGGAAAAATCAGATTATGAAAAACTGAGAGTATGGACCAATGAATACCTACCGCATATTTCGCTGGTTACACTTTTCTGAAATTTAGTGCATCTTTTTCAACAATTCTAAATCTCTTTTTTGGCAATCTAACAACAACAAAAATCAAATTCCTATACAGGATTTTCGAAGGACCAATGACTATAGATTTCGCTACATCAGCTCATATAGGTTGTGTAGCAGAAGCCTGCAAAATAGACTTATTCACAAATTCGGTGCATAAATTTGATTCTTTTAGGTTAGATTGATTCGTGATTAGTGCAAAGTGCAAAAGCTACACTAATTGTGAAAATAAAGTGTAACTGGTGGAAAATGCTATTATCTTTCTCCACTCGTTCCGGATATATTATCAAACAAAAATTTCGTAGATATGTTCACTTAATCACCAGCTAACTTCACTTCGGCGATTGCTGGGGGATAATCAATGGACCAATTACATGGTAGTAATCCTTATTTGTTAATATCTTCGTAAAAAACAATGTTTTCCCTGTAAGTATGTCTGAAAATTATTTCATATTTTTCAAAACCTATATAATGAAGTAATTATAATTATTAATTTAAAAAGATGTTAGGTTTTCGACCAGGAAAAGGACAGGTCAGTTTTCCTATTTTTTCTATTTCCTGTGATGTATGAACGTGGACATCTCTGATAGCGTAGTAGTGATTGCTGTATCTTTTTAGGTTATGTTAACCCATCTGTCAGCCCTATCCGACTTCCAAGCTTTTGCAGGGATGGCATCCGTAATTATATACTTCCAAGTGGTAGTACCAAAAAGATCCGACAGAGAGCGCCACTACTGCCTCTACACAGTATAACAGTATCTGTTATGGGATAATAATGTAAATAACTAAAATAATGTTTTTTTTTCACTACAAAATAAATGTTGAATCTACTACAATAGATTCATAGACTTTCAATAATAATTTTTACGAAAAAAATCTGAGGAAATAGTGATAGCGATAGAGAAAATAGTTAAAAATACATATGGTTTTCCACACAGTGTCAAAGTATTATAAAGATTGAATTATAAATAATTAATAATAATGTGATTACCTGACGCAATAATTCACCTGGAAATATAATTTCAAAATTAATTTACATAATTAAAAAATAATTGATGGTTAGTAATATTAAGTGATATATGTTGTACTTAGACAAATAGATGTAATTGTTTTTAAAAAGGTGTTTTAAATTTGTAGGTAGGAAAAATAATTTATTGGTGATAATCTTACTTTTGTTGATAAATAACATCGATAAAATTACTATATTATTTGCAACAATATTATAACTAATCAATCACATTGATAAAAAATTATAATTTTTTTTTCATTCTTTACCGTAGCAAATATGTAGTGAATTATCAATTCATTTTAAAATTAACAGCATTGTTTTAGATAGTAAAATCACATTCGAGAATCACATTGATCGAATCAATCACATTTTGAAAGTCGTATTCGTTGTAATAAATATAATATTTTACATTTACTTTTTACATAACACATATTTTTAATAAATAATAGCAGTAAAATGCTATACTATTTTCAGTTATATAGCTAATAAATCACATTCTAATAGTCACTCGTCGTACTAAATATTAAATTATGACTAGTTTTAGTCTTCATATTCTTTGGGCAAATACTCTCTAAAAACTGGATAAGCACTTAATTAAAGCTCTTAAAATTCAAAAATTAAATTTTTTTGAATTCAATCATTCAAAAAATAGTACAATCAATATTAAATTACTTTCATTGGACAAATAAAATTGCTTAAGTCATTTATTCAGCAAATATTGAGGACAAATTTAATGAGTTTTCATTCTTTTTTGATAAAGCAACTTTTTTCTTCTCTTGACTTTTTTCATATCGTGCGTTGCTTGGCTGAAAATGTTAAATTTTTTTTTTTTGGGGGGGATTTTGAAAATGTTGTAACTCTGATAATTTTCATTTGATCGAAAAAAGTCATAAGGATAAATTGTTCAAGTTTCCACGTACTACGAACAGCCGTACATAGAATTTTTAAACCTATAAAAAAATGGTCTAAAAAAATATGAAAATGCACAATCCAATCCGAGTAGTTTTTCAAAAGTTATCCGATATACAGACAATGACAACAACAACAACGACAACGACAGACACCGACGTAAAAACTATTTTTTCTGACTTAGGGGGCCTCAAAACATCGACATTTGATGGAATCCGCGAAAGCCATTTTTCGCATAAAACCAATACCTTCTTATTATGATGAGAATGTAAAAACATGTTTTTTTTTTCATTAAATGATAATAATTTCAAGAAATATACATGCTAAAAATTTGAAAAAAAAATTATTGCTCCGTTAAGATTGTAACTAAATTGTAACTGAAATTGTTAATACAGTTAAAAAAAATTATTGCATCAAAAAATGATAGTTTGCGAAAATCCTTTTATACCGCAATATTCATTTGATTTTTAAATAATAAAAATATCTAGTTCTGCACTGCAACCTTTCAAAATTTATTATTGCAGCTCGCAATATACGTGGACAGGCATTTTAGTTACATTTGGATTTTTTTACCAAACATTGTATTTTGCCAACAAAAAGATTGAGATCCCCGGTTTTAATATGTAATCTTTCCTCGGAATCGCCTTTTCCCATTCTAGTAGTCTATTTGCTTCAGATGGAACCTTAAAATGATGGCACTTTTCTTTATTAGGGACATCGTACCCCGAATCACAATTCGGTACGATACACCTCTGTCCAACCATTTTCAGTTTGCAAAAACTTCCACTAAGTATTTAGAAACAATATTGTACATGTCACACCACTTAACTATTGTCAATGAAAAATAATTTTAATACTAAATATTACTATTCAATAAGAGCCCATAACAGATACTGTTAAATTGTGTAGAGGCAGTAGTGGCGCTCTCTGTCGGGTTTTTTTGGTACTACCACATGGAAGTATATATTTACGGATATCATTTCATGGAGTCGGATAGGGCTGCCATCTGTCATCAGCGTCAACCTAAAAATACACAGGGATCACTACTGCACATGTGAGAGATATCCGCGTTCACACATCACTAAATAGCAGCCCGGTGCCACTTAATGGGAGGCCTGTAAAGAAAAAGTAGGATGACAGTTGACCGCGGCCAACAGGCGAAGTGAAGGCGCTGTTTACTTCTAGGACCGACTTGCTAAATAGTGTCCGACCGCTGCGGGCAAAAAACTCCATAAGAGTAAGAGAGATACAGAGTAGTTATTGTCCAAGTTTGCGCTCTATCTCTTTTATTCTTATGGACTTTCTGCCTGCACCGGTCGGACGGACAGAGGTATAAATGCACCATAAAGAGATTGTTGCAGTTGATCGTTTTAAAACGATCAAACATCTAATTCCATCTAATGACACCTGTGTCTAATCTCATTTGATAAAAAGAAAGATTTGATCCATTAAATAAGGGCATCATAATCCCACCTCAGGAAGGTTTACATGCTGATACTGTGGAGAACTAGGCCAGGGCTTAGTGATGGGCACTGCTCGGCCTGACTGTGGTAATACCTGACCTGACCGGTAATGTCCGGTCATGACGGTAAAAGTTGGTAAAACGTGGTCAGACTCAAATATCTCCAACAGGAAAGATTTTTTTATAGAAAAAAGTGGTTTAGTTGTTAGGACATACCCTATGCTAAACTTGTACAAAAAGTTTTTCGGTTCCAAAAGTTCCAGTTATTCTGAAAGTTAGAAAAATGCGAAAAAGCTGAGCATAGCAGACGCCACTTTTGACAGTTTCACGCGAGTTTCGAGGGGAATTTGAAAATGACACTTTACAAATTGACAAATTACATTGAAAATCTGTTGCATTTATTAAGTAATATTTTTTAAATAATATTTAGTAGTGTGCTAAGTAATTTTGAATAACATTTCAATGAATATGACACTTAAATATTAAGTTAAGTACTGTGTATCGTATAGGTTATAGTCCCTAAGTGAAAATACTGTTTTTTTGTCTTTAAATAACATAAAATTGATATCTAATTATTATGAATTTAGATTTATGAGTAATTTTTGTAAATAATGTATTATTTGTTATTATTTGTATTGTCATTGTTCCCATTTTCAATTACAATAATTGCCTTATTGAATTTCGTCACATATAAATAATAATAAATAATCAATTATTTACACAAATTACTCATAAATCTAAATTCATAATAATTAGATATCAATGTTATTTTATTTAATGACAAAAAAACAGTATTTTCATTTAGGGAATATAACCTATACGATACACAGTACTTAACGTAATGTTTGAGTGACACATTCATTGAAATGATATTCAAAATAACTTAGCATACTAATAAATATTATTTAAAAAATATTACTTAGTAAATGCAACAAGTTTTCAATGTAATTTGTAAATTTGTAAAGTGTCATTTTCAAATTCTCCTCGAAACTCGCGCGAAACTGTCAAAAGTGTCGTCTGCTATGCTCAGCTTTTTGGAATTTTTATTACTTTGAGAATAACTGGAACATTTAAAACCGAAAAACTTTTCGTGCAAGTTTAGTATAGGCAGAGATGAGGTGGGAGATTGCTCATGCCGTGTATTTGATTTCGACTGACTTACCGCAGCGCGCCCTGTTTCCCTTAACCTCCCGGGAACTAAAATTAAAGGTCCAAAAGCGCGCCCTGTTCCCCTAATTGTTTGAGTTGCGGAACTAAAATGAAAGGTGGCTTACCTGCCAGCCGCCTGTCACTCACTTGGTTAAACAGGGTACAATTTGATAGAGTCGATAGAGAAGATCGGAGTTGGTAACTCTGATATGATAAAAACCAGAGGTAAAGAACGTGTTGAAAAATTTTAAAATTAAATTTATTTATTATAATTAGAAAAAAAAAGAAAATCTGCCCAGTGTGAAATATTTTTCGATTAGTAACATCTAGAATTAAATGAATGATATTCCTAAATAATAAAATATAATTAAAACTTGTATTCTTTTTGTCTCGTGTATACATTTTTTAACTTTTCTGATAAATTTTCTCTATGAAGAAATTATAATACATCAATAAAAATTAACATAAATCAACTTTCATATCAATTTTTTTTTATCGTAAAACAGAATGACGGCTGTTTAATATTTATTTTTCTTATAATGCCTATTAACGAACTGTCTATTATTGCGGAATTTTCTATAAGAGCAGTCGTAGCACTATACATAATTAATCTTACGGAAAATTCCGAAATACTAGACAGTGTCTGTTAAGTAACTGAGTGGATAAAAATCTATATTTTCGTTGAATAATTAAATTACTTATTAGAAATACCTATCTTCACCGAGACAAAATTTTCTTTCATTTGCAGAAATTCCTTGGTTATCTTTTTACTTTTTTATTTGAATTAAAGAAATAGTTTGTTGTTGTAACGAGAATATTGTTTCTTAATGTAAAACAATATTTTGCTTCATGCAACCAAAAATTGATCTATATTAAAGGAAAAAGTTGTTCGTGTCAATTATAATATTATTTGGTTTGACAAAATAATAAAATTAAATATACGAAGCTTTTATTAAGAATAAAGATGTTATTTTAAAAATAAAAACTTTATTTTTGCTACAAATAAGGATAGTTCAAAATACGTATATTTTCAGCCACGTTTTCCTAAAACTGGATGCAGTTTTCAAATAAGAAGCTAAAAACCTAAATTTCCAAACAACATTTTGGCATACGGCCATTTTTCATTCTTTTTTACCATCCCTGCAAATAAAAAATGCCAATTGTATTCAAATGGAAATGTTGAAATGAGCATTTGCAATTAAATGCCATTGGTAGAACTATCATTGAATATACCTCAATGGATTTGAATTGACGCAATGTATTTAAATCGTAAAGATGAAATTGGTGGCACTTCATCATTACGGAATGATCATTCTGCTAATTTTCAATTTAGTAGAAATCACACCTTTTTGATTTATAATACTATTAAATGCATACAATTTCAAAATATATTTTTTTATTTCAACAATTAGTGATTTTTTCCATTATTTTCCAATTTAAATATTTTACTTTATTCATTAAATATTGAATTAGTTGCAGTAAGTACTTTCAGTCAAAAAAATTCGATAAATATTATTTGTATTATATTGTTAATTTATGTCCAAAGTCACTTTTTATTCCCATTAAACAATCAATATTTACTGAAATTTAGTTCAAAGGTACAAATTATATAATATATAACAACTTGTATTCCTTATTATCAATTAACCACTTCAATCTCTTCAATAATACTATTTATTAAAGTATTATTTTATTATTCAATAAATTAAAATTCTATTGCAAAACTCCAATTAAAAATAATTCCGGTCTATAACTGTATGTGCGATTCAATGCAATTAGATGCATCGCATGGCCAATCTCCATTTTTACATTAACCTCTATTGGATAATATTGTTTAAATTTTTTTCAGTGAAAATTAATTTTTTTAACTGAAAATTTCATTAATCCATGTTTGGTTGAGAATTTAGCTTCTTCCGTTTAAACTTCAATTATTTGGTTGAAAATTCCTCTATTTTGTTGAAAATTAAACTTTTTTAATATAAAATTATTATTGTTGGTTGAAAGTTCATTTCTTTGGTTGCAAATTTAACTATTAGATTTAAAATTCCTTCAAACTTTCAAATATTTGTTTCGTAATTTTGACAATTTTATTAGAAATTAATCTTTTTTCGTAGAAAAATAACCTTCTTGGTAGAAAATTTATCCTTCTGATTAAAAATTTATCTCTTTGATTAAAAATTAGAGAATAAAAAACAAAATTACAACTTGAAACATTTAAGTTTTGGCCAAACAGCACAAACTATGAGAAAAATGAATCAACAAAAGTTGCTCATCTAAAAAACAGCTACAAATTTGTCATTAATAATTTTTTGATTGGATGCGTTGTTTTTATTTCAATCGTAAGAAATAACATTATAAATAAAAAATTAAATTTTTTGGAAAACGGCACAAGTTGCGAAAAAAAGTAATGAACAAAAGTTGTGCACCTAGAAAGGATCTAAAAATTTGTTATTGATAATTTTTAGATAGAACAAATAGATTTTCTTTTAATCGTAGAAAACAAGATTAAAAATAAAAAATTAAACTTTTGGAAAACCGACATAAGAGACGAAAAAAAATGAAAAGACAAAAGATATTCAACCTAAAAACATCGTTGGAATCAGAAAAATGCTTAGATTCCAAATATATATTACTTTTAAATCTCTGATTGCAAAATGAAGATTTTTTTAATTTCAAATTTTTCCACATTTTCCAACAAAGGACCTCTGAGGAAAGGCTTCGCCTGCCCAAGCTCGCAGGTACCTGACCAGAAAGTAGGTCGTTGGTCAGGTCAGCCAGGTACCCTCACTTGGTCAGGAGCGTGCCGACCACTGGTTTAATCTTTAATGGAGAGCCCATGCAGCTTTCGAAAAACTATCATTTGAAACAGTCAGGCCTGAGATTGTAAAAAGTAAATACAAAGGCGGGTAGTCTCTAGGAGTCTAGCTCAACTTCTGTTACTAATTACAACATTTTAGTTGACACATCGACTTTTTGGTTTAAAATTCAACTATTCCTGTTAAAGATTCATCATTTTCGTTCAA
>CAKNYM010042390.1:22579-68053 GCA_932195095.1 Andricus curvator
TATTTTCTATTATTCCCTTCCCCTAATTTCCTCTAATGACTCGACTTTCCCTCTCCTCATTTTCTCTCACTTCCTCTTCTCACCCTCCCTTTACTTTTCTTAATTATCTTCGCCTGATTTTCTTCACTTCCCCTAATTCCCCGGCCCTTATTTTCTCTACTTCACCTACTTCCTTCTCCTCATTTCCCCTATTCCCCCTCTCATAACTTCTCCTACTTTCTCCTACTTTTCTTCCCCTCACTTCCCCTCCCTGGAAAAAAGTACGACGGACGGATCAGCTGAAACTATAAGGGCTTCTGCCCGGTACTAAGAATCCCTAAAAACTGAACAGAAAGTATTAAAAGATTTCAAGATTTGATTTTTTTTTTACTTTTTTCGGCTTTCAACCCGCACATTTTTCACTGAAAATTTAAAAATAAATTAAAATACAATTTCCGAAGGAATAGATTTTTAGAATTATTTTAGTTCAACTCCCAGAGTAATTTAGTATCTCATCTTGAAAAACGCTCTTGCAAATGAATTTCTTCAGAAGCTACTTTAAATATGAATACCTCGTCTGGAGAAGATCCTAAGGCGTTTTCGTCTGAGGCATATTTATTACTTGTGACTCCGAGAAATATCAGGACTAGGTATACAGAACGGGTAATAACATTTTAATTATTATTTAATATTCTCTGAAATAAAAGAATTTTTTCTTATATTTATAATTGTACTCTAATATATACATATATATCTCTCTTTTGCTGTTACGCATGACCTCAAGAGTATGAAAACATGTAATAACATTTTAATTATCATTTAATATTCTCTGAAATAAAAGAATTTTTTCTTATATTTATAATTGTACTTTAATATATATATATATAGCTCTTTTGCTGTTACGTATGACCTCAAGAGTATGAAAACATGTAATAACATTTTAATTATTATTTAATATTCTCTGAAATAAAATAATTTTTTCTTATATTTATATATGTACTTTAATATATATATATATATATATATATATATATAGCTCTTTTGCTGTTACGCATGACCTCAAGAGTATGAAAAATTATTTTTTTCTCTGTATTTAATTGTATTCATTTTTCTGGATCCTACTGGATAACGAGAGATTGACTACATGTGGGCTAGGGTGGTTCTTATTTGTACTTGGGGTTTTTTTTTTCTTCGAATTTCTCTGCTTGCACCCCCCCCCCCGGTTTTTTCGAATGCCCAAAAAAAAAAATTTTCAAATTTGAGCGAAATCGGTTAATATTTAGGGGTGGCGCAAAGATCATGAAGTTTCCCATTGATTTAACATGGGGAAAGTCAGTTTTTTGTAAATCTAATATGTAAACGCGATGATGTGTTTAAAATAATTCCGTGTTTCAGTATATTGTTCAGAATTCGTCAGAAAATAAGAATCGATCATAAATTTTGAGGTTGAATAATTTTAAGCCACTCTTATGGGTCCCCAAAGAAAACCCCATAAGTGACAAAATTGAATTTTATGTAATATTACGGTTTATTGACGCTTTTCAAAAGTTTTTCGAAAATAAATAATCATCAATCGGTAATTTAAAAATACCGAGTCATTTGTTAACTAATATTCAATTGTTTAAACAATTTTAATTTGTTTAAACATTTAAGAGTATTCTTAAAAAGCAAAGTAGAACATACAAATATTTCAATCTTTCGAAAAATAGCAAAAATAAAATATGTAAACAAGAAAATTGTTCAAACAATTTAAATTTGTTTACACATCTACGAGTATTCATAACAAACAAATTCGTACTTCAAAATATTAAAATTTGTCGAAAAATTAGTGAGATAAAATGTTTCTCCTGCTTTTTTTTAGGTAAAATATATACTTGAACAAATACGTATTATTTTAATAATTGTAAAATTATTTAAACAAATTATTTTATTGTTACCATTGATTAAATAACTCATAAAGTCTACAAAATACGTTAATTTCGCGAGTTAACTGAAAAAAAAATTTCAACAAATTAAAATTGTTTAAACAATTGAATATTAGTTAACAAATGACTAGGTATTTTTAAATAATCAAAGAATGATTATTTATTTTCTTAAGATATTTCGAAAATTTCCAATATTTTTTTTTTTTTGAATGAATTTTAAGAGAAAATGTAAAAACTTTTCAAATAATTTTAAATGATTTCATAAAATGTCGAAAAAGAATGTAGAAGATTTGAAAGCAAAATTTTTCAATTTTGCAAGATTACAAATATTTATAACAACATGTCAAGTTTGGAAGAATTTGTATAAAACAATTAAGAGCTTTCTTAAGATTTCTGGAAAAGTTTCAATTGATTTTTTACTTTTGAGAATTCATTTTTAAAGAAAATTTAAAAAGATTATAAAATATTTTCAAATATTTCTATAAATGTCGAAAAAAAAAACTGGAAAATTTAAGGCAATTTTTTTAACTTTAAAAGATTCTTCCAGAAATTGTAGGAAAAATTCAAATAATTTCAAAACATATTTAGAAGTTTTGAAACGATTTCAAAAATAATTTTAAGGCTTCTTAAGAATTTTGAAAGGCTTCAAGAGAATAAACAATTTTTCTTATTATGCACAGGAAAATTCAAAATATTTTATTTAAAAAAATTAATCAGAAAAGAATATATAAAAAGATTTTCAAAATTTTCGAAAAAGAATTTGGAAGATTTTAAGACGTAGTCACGGTCTTTTTTAAATGATTCAGGATTTTTTCAAATTATAGGAAAAATTCGAATTTCCTTCAAAAGATATTTAGAAGTTTTGAAACGATTTCAAAAATAATTTAAAGATTCAAAAAATTAAAAACAAAATGTAGATTTTTGAAGCGTTTAGGAGAATAAAATTTTGTTATTAAGATTCCGCGGAAAATTTTAAATGATTCTTTGTTTTAAAAAATTAAATTTTAAAGAACATGTAAAATGATTTCAAAATATTGCTGAAAATAAGATGACTAAAAAACCTAGAAAAGTAAAGTTCTCCACACACAATAAAATAATTAATCAAATAAAAAATAGTTTAATCAAATAAAAAAACTTTATTTATTACTTAACAATTTTTTAATTGGTTCGATTCAGAAGTTTTATAATTGATGAATTTTTCAATATTTAAATAATTATGGGTCGTTTTAAAGGTTTTATGCCGAAAATTCGATCAAAAAGATTTTAATTTTAAATAAATAATAAATTTTTCACAAAAAATAAAAATTTGAAAATAAAGTTTATTTTGTAAGTTAATTTGTTCTTAACGTTATATAAATATAATTTTTTAGGATTATTGAGAAAATTTATATAGATTTTTGAATACTTCAGATATGTTCTAAAAGTTTCTAAAACATTTTTAAATAATTTTTTTATTTTTTAGGATTTTACAATCTTTTAGGAAAAATTCGAGTCAGTTTTGAAGTTTGGATAAAAATATTTGATAAATTTTCAGAATTTTTTCAAAGTTTTAAAATATTGTTGATAGCTTCAAAACTTCAAAAAATTCCTGATATCTTTTAAACAAAAATTTTCCTACAATTTTGAAAAATCTTTCAAAAATAAAAAATAAATGAAAACCTTCCAGATTCTTTTTGACAATTTTAAAAATCTTTTTGAATGTTTTAAAATCTTTGTAAATAATGTCTCAAATGAATTATTCAACGCAAAAAATCATTAAATATTTTTCCTGGAATCTTGAGAAAAATGTTTTATTATCATGATTATTATGATTTAAATTCTTTTATTCATTGAAATGTATTCAACTTTTTTATTATATTTGAAATTTTTCAAAACTTCCAAATATCTTTTAAACTTGTTCGAATTTTTCCTAAAATTTTTTTAAAATAGTTTTAAATTTAAAAAATTATCTTGATCTCCTAAAATAATAATTTTTCAAAATAAAAAATCATTTTTATCACCCTGGGTATCGTAAGAAAATTTGTTTATTCTCTTAAAAACTTCAATATTCTTAAAAAGCTTCTGAATTTTTGGGATTTGACATTTTCTGAAATATTTTTCAATTTTCTCTGTAAATTCATTATCCAAAATGAAAATCATTTGAAATCTTGAAACCTTTTCAAATTCTTAAAAAGATGATTTTTTTGAAATTTATAAAATTGCTAAATATCATCTAAACTGAATAGAATCATTCCTAAAATTTAAAAAAATGTTTTGAAGATAAAAACGTTGCATTAAACTATTCCAAATTCTTTTTGTCAATTTTGAAAATCTGTTCAAATGTTAAAAAGTTTTTAAAAAAAATAATGTTTCAAGTTAATTTTTCAACACAAAAAATCATTAGCCATTTTCCACGGAATCTTGAGGAAAATATTTTATTATCATGATTATTATGATTTAAATTCTTTTATTCTTTGAAATCTTTGAAAATTTCAAATTATTTTTTAAATTTTTTATTCAAATCTTCTAAATATCTTTTAATCTGATTTGAATTTTTCCCAAAATTTTTAAAAATCGTTCAAAATTAAAAATTTGCCTTTCAAAATAATTTTTCATAATAATTCGTTTTTTCCCCCCCCCCCCCCCAGGAATCGCAAGAAGAATGTTTTATTCTCTTATCTTCTACTTTCTTTTCGAAATTTTAGGAAATCATTTGAAATTTGTTGAAATATTTTTAAATTTTCTTTTCAAATTTATTATCCAAAATGAAAAATCATTTAAAATCTTAAAATCTGTCGAAAATCTGAAAAAGATTATTTTTTTGAAATTTTGAGTGAATTATATATGTCAGGCTAAATAATGTAAAGACTTCGTTACACGTTAGTTATTAGTTCAATTTTTTTCAATTCAATAATAAAAATATGCTACTAGAAATTTTCCTCTATACAAGAATTTATGGATATTTTAATTTTCTGAAAAAAATATTTTTTGAAATTTAAGAATTTTGAATTAGATTAAAATCAAATTCAAAATCCTATTTAACGCTCAATATTCAAGTTAATGTATAGAATTCCTGAAAATAAAACAAGAATCTAACGATCAAATTTAGACAACCAGAAAATTTTTTTTTTTTTTTTTTTGTAGGACCTTAAAATTTTTATCCGATAGCAGTAGTTTTGTTGGTAGCAGTTTTTTTATTAAAAATTTTTTTTAAATGCCAGTTATAAAATTAAAGGTAAAAATGTATCCAAATTAAGATAATAGGATTCGCTAACATTATTCCATGCGGAAATCAAATTACACAATCAGTATCTGTATAAGCATGGCAAGTGTCGGGAATTAATTACGATAATCACAATTTCAACGGGTGCAATTATTTTCAATGAAAGTTACGCTCAGTTCAACTACGCTCGAAATATGGATGAGTGAGCTCATGATATTTATTGACAAATTAATTGATAACGAGAAATATATCTATGTAGTCCTGGAAATTAATTAATTTTTTGTAATTTATTAAATAGACGTTATTATAAAGCTGAATTATGAGTTTAGCACACGTTCAGATTTAACATCTGAATAAGTCTGGATAGCGTTCAATCACTCAGAAAATTATTTATCTTCAATTAAGGAAACTGTTCCTTTACAATATATATATTTTTTATTTATGCCGAATAAGTTTACAAAAATTAGTCCCTTCCCTCATTTTCCCTACTTCACCTACTTTCCCTACTTCTTCTCCAATTATTCCCCTCATTTACCCTACTTTCCCTCTTCTCATTTCTCATCAATTTTTCTACTTCCCCTCCCCATACTGGAACTTTCGTATCGTCTCACTTCCCCAACTTCTTCCTCATCTACTTCCTCCTCTCCTCACTTCCCCAGCCAATACTACCATTCCCCTACTTCCCCTCCACTCATTTCTGCTTACTTCCCTCAACTCCCTCATTTCTCCTCCATCATTTGTCCCACTTCTCCTACCTTCTATACCCTCACTTCTCCTAGTTCCTCTCACCTCATTTCCCATCACTTTTCCTAGTCCCCCCCTCACTTTACCTACTTTCCTACCCCATATTTCTCCCCGGTTATCCTACTTCCCCTTCCCTCATTTGACTTACACCCCTTCCCTAATTTCTGCTACTTCCACTTCCCTTAACTTCCCTAATTCACCTTTTTTCTCCACTTCTTCTCCCATTAATTCTCCACACTTCCTCTACATCCCATTCTCTGATTATCCATCACTTACCCATCCCTTATTTTATGTCACTTTATCTACTTCTCCTCTCATTTTCCATCACTTTCCATACTTCCCATCACTTTATTTTGTCTACTTCCTCTCCGATCACATCCCATACTTCTCGTTCCATCATTTCCTCTTACTTCACCTACTTCCTCTCCCATCATTTTTTCTCACTTCGCCTAACTCCATTCCTCTCCTTTCCCAGCAGTTTCCGTACTTCGCCTCCCATAATTTCTTCCTACTTGCCATGCTTCCCCTTCACTTATTTCCTCTCACTCTACTTACTTTACCACCCCTTATTTCCCCTTTTTTCTGCACTTTTCCTCTTCTCATTACCCCTACTTCCTCTCTTTTTAATTTCGAAATTTTCTCTCCCTTAATTCCTCATCCTACCTCTACTTCCTCTTGTCTCATTTTCCCTCACTCTCCTACTTCCCTTTCTATAATTTCTTCTCACTACCTTTACCTCCCTTCCTCTCATTTCCTAGCCCTTTCCCAATTTTCCATCACTTTTTCTACTTCCCCTCCCCATACTTTAACCTTCGCTTTACCTCACGTCCCCAACTTTTTCCTCGTTTATTTCCTCCTCTCCTCACTATCCCAGCCAACACCTCCATTCCTCTACTTCCCACTACTCGTTTCCCTTCTCATTCCCTAACCCCCGCATTTTCCCCTCCTTATATGCTCCACTTTTCCTACCAATATACATTAAGATTTCTCACTTCCTCTGACCTCATTTTCCATCAGTTCTCCTAGTGCCCTCCGCCCCACTTCACCTACTTCCCTACCCCACATTTCTCCCCAGTTATCCTACCTCTTCTTTCTTCATTTTCCCTACTCCCCTTCCCTCATTTCTGCTACTTTCCTTCCTTTTATTTTTCCTATTTCACCTACTTTCCCTACTTCTCCCCTTTATTTTTCTCAGTTCCCCTCCCCTAATTTTCCGACACTTCCCCTACTTTTTTGCATTTCATTTCCCATCACTTCTCATTTAATTATTTTCCCTACTTCCTTTCCTCTCACTTTCCATACTTCTCGTCCTATTATTTCCCATCACTTCCCTACCTCCCTTCCTCACTTTTCCTAGCACTTTCCCTGCATCCGATTCCCTTATTTCCTCTACTTCTCCTCCCCTCATTTCCCATCACTTCCACTACTTTCCCACCTATAATTTCGCCTCACATCCCCTATTTCTTTGGATTAAAGAAAATGTTCTTTGAGAGCTAATGAATTTTTTTTCTGATTTGAAGAAATTTACTTTGAAGCAAATAATCTTTTTTCTGAGTGATTAGAATTGAAAATTAATTTTTTTAATAACTTACTTTCAAGATCCTAATTTGGAAATGCTTCAATTTTTAAAAAAAGTTTGAAATTGTTTAATTTGTAACGCTTCAAGTTTAAATATTTATTATTCTTGAAAATTTCCAATTGGAAACCATATCATTTTCAAAGTTTTTAGGATAATTAAACATTAAAGTTTCAGAATATAAAAAAAATTTCAGTTTTGACTTTGAAAATGACAGTGATTGTTTTTTGGGCAGAAATCACATTTTTTAGTTAAAAAAATCTAGCCAACCACTTTGAATGGCACTTCATACTATATGATATGATACTTATTAAAAAAATATATATCATTTTATAAATTTCTAAGATTTAAATTTAAAATCATAGTTTTGAATGCGTAATTCGAAAGTAGTTTAATTTTTGAGG
Source organism: Andricus curvator (assembly GCA_932195095.1). Lineage (NCBI taxonomy): Eukaryota > Metazoa > Arthropoda > Insecta > Hymenoptera > Cynipidae > Andricus > Andricus curvator. Next base: position 30,410 of record CAKNYM010042390.1, read on the forward strand.
CCTTGAAACTAAAGTTTTTTTGTTTTGAAAGCTTAGATTCTAAAATATTTTTTATAAAGTTTCTTATTTTTTTGAGGTTTTTAATTTAAAATTTTGCTTGTAGTTTCAAATATTAAAAGCAAAAATTTGTATTGAAGGTCTTGATACTTAGTTTTAAATTTAATAATTTTAGATTTAAATATTCTAAAATGTTTTGTTTCAATATTAATCGGTTTTAAATTTAATAATTTTAATATTCTTAATTGTTTGGTTTCTATTTTGAATCTACAAAATTGTGTGGTTTTTTAAATTGTTCGAAATCGTAAAAGATTTAATTTAATTTTGAATTAAATGCCTTCAGAATAAATTCAAAACAAACAAAAATCAAGACAATAATTTCAGAAATTCAAGTCTTAAAATGAGATAATTTTGGAACTAGGCCATGAAAATTAAATTATTTTTTATTTGAAAATGTTTCAAAATATCAGCTATTTAAAAATAAAATTAAAAAAAAAAACAGTTTTGAATAGCAAAGCTACAAATTGTGCAATTTCAAACATTTGAATCATATCATAGCAATCTTTGTTTTTGTATTTTTTTTTTTTTTTTGAATTTTCTATGTAATGTCTTAAAATTGTCAGATTTTTAGTTGAAGATTTAAAAAAAATTGAATCAATTAAAATTGAAAAATATTTTATTGGTAAATTCCAAGAATGAATAATGATTCTAAATAAATAAAAATGAAACGTTTTAAAATCAAAAAGTTAAAAATTGTGTTGTTTAAAATTAAAATAGATCAAAATTAAACTATCTAGCTTTTCCATTTTTTCCTTTCATAAGTTTCAATTTTGCAATTAAAATTGAAATTTTTGTATCTTGAAAAGAATAATTAACGATTTGCAAATTCTTAATTTTCAAAACGATTTAAATTTATTTAAAATGATCGAATTTTTTTTCAATTTTCCATTTAAAATTTCTTTTTATTTTGAACGTTTTCCTAGAATAATTCAATTTTTAAGGTTAATAATTAAAAATTTCAACATTTTGATTGATGGAAAAATAACGTGAATTAATTTTTCTTAATCTTAGAAAAATTTGTCTGATCAATTTTAATCGTAAATTATAATTTCTTATGTAATAACAATTTGAAATTTGAGATTTTCAGAAGCTTTGACTTTGAAACATTCAGTTCAGTTTTCAATTTCAAGTTGTCAAATTTTAATCACTACAAATTGAAAATTATTCAAACTCAAAAGTTTTCAAATTTAAAGAATTCAATTTTGAACGCTTTCAATCAATCAGAAATAATACAATTTCAATCACTTTACATTTAAAATGGACCTATTTTCAAAATTCTAATCTGAAGTATTCAATTTTTAACTTTTGGAAATTGTCCCATTTTCGAAATTTTAATCTGAAATAATTCAATTTTGAGATTCTTCAAATCAAAATTATATTGCACAATTTTTGAACGCTTTTAATTAGAAATTATATCTTAACTCCTTTCCAGTAAATTTGTCCAATTTTGAAAATTTTAGTTTGTAATTTTTCAACATTGAGAACTTTTGATTAAAAATTTTTCAATTTCAAAGAAATTTTTAATTTTGAACGCTTTTATTAACAAGTGATACATGTTCAATTTCTTTTCATTCCATTCGAAATATTGTCATTTTTTCAAAGTTTTACCTAATGTGAAATTGTTTGATTTAGAAAGTTTTGAATTTATTATTTAAAAATTTGTTTAATTTCTAATAAATTTTCAAATTGTTCATATTTTTAATATAAGAAAATAAGAATCCAGAGATTTACTCCAAGTAAATAAAAAAGATAGATTGAAATAAAAAATGTTGACAGAAAGATATTCATTTTTTTTCGAAATGTATATTATTAAACATTTTTAAAGGATGATAATACAAATATCTAATTCCATCGATTTTTATTATATTCGTAACCAATGGGGATGATATTCTTTCAAAATATAATTATCAAAATAAAAAATTTCCTAAAAGTAGAAATTTACGAAATTTCTAACAAAACAAAAAAAAAAGATAAATTTTTAATCGCCGAAATTATAAAATTCCCGCAGTTTTATTAACGAAATTTTCAAACCCGAATTTTCAACGTCCCGAAATTTCAAATTCCCGAAATTAGTAAATTACCAGAATCTTAAATTACTGAAAAAAAATTATTTTTAATATTTTATAACTATCACAATAATATTTTATTTTATATACAAATATATTATTATCAAACATACAAATTTTCGGTAGTTTAAATTTTTTTCTGTAATTTGAAATTTCGGAATTTTTTTTTTAATATTCTTTTTCCGTAAATATATCATTTCATCCCTTTTCACATCAAAATCCAACTCATTCTATCAATTTCTATTTCCAACAAAAATTTTATCCGTTTCTATCCTATTTTTTTATTAACCTATTTCGTCTGTCCCTTTTTATTCTAATTCATTTTATTAAAAATTTAAACGAAACAAAAATTATAAAAAATTAAACAGCCTGTAATAAAATGGACAAATATGAATCAGGAACACAAAAATAAAAGAAAGTAGGATACAAATTATTCATCAATTTAGGAGAGTAAAAATAATAATAGAACTAAATACAATTCAATTCAATTAATTGGTGTTATGGTTTTTGACCAGCGAAATATAGTAAATAATATGAGGCTAATGTTTTTTCTCTATATGGTCTAAAATCAATATTTTTTAAATACTGATTATTAATTTTATAGGTTGTGAAAAAAATCTCTCTAGCTCCGCTGGGATTCGAACTTCCGGTCTTTCAGATTTCCGATCTGATGCTCTAACCAACTAAGCTACGGAGAGAGGAGAAGCTTTTCTTCACAACGCCTACAAGTTGAATGTCGAAGTCATTCACTGTACTTGCAAGATCAATTTTTTAATCATTCAAACATGAGAGTGATTTTATTAATTGGTGTTATGGTTTTTGACCAGCGAAATATAGTAAAAAATAGGGGGATTTTTTTCACAACTTATAAAATTAATAATCAATATTCAAAAAATATTGATTTTAGACCATGTAGATAACAAATATTAACATCATATTATTCACAATTTAATTAATTTCGAAAATATGTTAAAGAAAATATGGGATGTTCTATTTTTGATATCTTATGTCATTTTCACTCTATTCTTATTATAATTTAATGTTCCGTACTTCCGTCACTATCTTATAAATTCTGAGAGGTTCTAGCAGGCCGGCGTCTTATTTGGTCATTTGTATACTCTTTGGTACTTATAGGGTATCATAAGATGATTATTCTTGGACCGTGAATTTCATGTTGAATATTGCATATCCAGTAAGAATTAATAATTCTATTTAAATTAATTATTTTTAATAATTCCCAAAAAAAAATTAAAATTGAAATTTAAGAATTTTAAATCAGATTAAAATCAAATTGAAAATCCTATTTAACGTCCAATACTCAAGTTAATGTATAGAATTCCTAAAAATCAAATAAGAATCCAACGATCAAATTTGGACAACCACCACAGAATGCTTCTATTGCACTTCCTAAAAACAAAAAAAATTTGTTTCTTCGGACAAAAATAAATAAGAGGAAAGAAAAATGAGAAGGCAATCAACCAAATCCCATTCCTTCTCTTTTTTATTTCTTTCGTCTTTTTTATTTTTATTAATATCAAATCACAATATGAAAGCATTTATAATATTTACAAACGTTTCGGTGCTCATAAAGCACCCTTATCAAGGTAAGAAAAATTAGAGCAGGTGGGAACAGCGACAAAACAACGACGCTCTTTCCTCGATACCTGAGATCTAAGTAGAGCACCCTTATCAAGGTAAGAAAAATTAGAAGAGGTGAGAACAGCGACGAAACAACGACGCTCTTTCCTCGATAACTGAGATCTAAGTACATAATTTTTATCAAGGTAAGAAAAATTAGAGCAGGTGGAAACAGCGACGAAACAACGACGCTCTCTCCTCGATAACTAAGATCTAAGTACAGCATCCTTATCAAGGTGAGAAAAATGAAAGCAGGTGGGAATAGCGACGAAACAACGAGGCTCTCTCCTCGATACCTGAGATCTAAGTGCTTTATCAAGATAATAAAAATTAGAGCAGTCACGAACAGCGACGAAACAACGACGGTCTCTCCGCGATAACTAAGATCTAAGTACAGCATCCTCATGAAGGTGAAAAAAATTAGAGCAGGTGGAAACAGCGACGAAACTACGACGCTCTCTCCTCGATACCTGAGATCTAAGTACAGCATCCTTATCAAGATATGAAAAAGTAAAGTAGGTAGGAACAGCGACGAACGAACGACGCTCTCTCCTCGATACCTGAGATCTAAGTACAGCATTCTTATCAAGGTAAGAAAAATTAGAGCAGGTGGGAACAGCGACGAAACAACGACGGTCTATCCTCGATACCTGAGATCTAAGTGTGGGTCAAAAGGCAAATCCGTTATAAACATATCAGAAATAAGAGAAAGTCAAGATTCATAAAAACCTAATGCTAAATGTAATTAATCATATCCCAGGATAATGCTGAAATTTTACATAGTGAAAGTAATGAGAGAAAGAGAGAATTCATGGAAATGCTTTATATTATAAAACAAAATAAGTTATCTATTATTTTGGAAACTGATTTGGATAAATTAAACAAAAGTTATTCTAGTATTATTAATTACATTTAGCTTTAGGTTTTCATGAATCTTGACTTTCTCTTATTTTTGATGTGTTTATAAGGGATTTGCCTTTTGACCCACACTTAGATCTCAAGTATTGAGGAGAGAGCGTCGTTGTTTCGTCGCTGTTCCCACCTGCTCTAATTTTTCTTACCTTGATAAGGATGCTGTACTTAGATCTCAGTTATCGAGAAGAGAGCGTCGTTGTTTCGTCGCTGTTCGTAACTGCTCTAATTTTTCTTACCTTGATAAGGGTGCTGTACTTAGATTTCAGGTATCGAGGAGAGAGCGTCGTTGTTTCGTCGCTGTTCCCACCAGCTCTAATTTTTCTTACCTTGATAAGGATGCTGTACTTAGATCTCAGTTATCGAAGAGAGAGCGTCGTTGTTTCGTCGCTGTTCGTAACTGCTCTAATTTTTCGTACCTTGATAAGGGTGCTGTACTTAGATCTCAGGTATCGAGGAGAGAGCGTCGTTGTTTCGTCGCTGTTCCCACCTGCTCTAATATTTCTTACCTTGATATTGTGATTTGATAATAATTAAAATAAAAAAGACGAAAGAAATAAAAAAGAGAAGGAAGGGGATTTGGTTGGTTGCCTTCTCATTTTTCTTTACTCTTTTTTATTTTTGTCCAAAGAAACAAAATTTTTTTTTGGGAATTAAAATAGGAGAATTTTATGGTGGTTGTCGAAATTTGATCGTTGGATTCTTGTTTTTTCTGTAGGAGTTCTATACATTAAAAATCAAAATATAAAACTCCCGAAATTATAAAATAGCTAACAATTTCAACATTCCGATTTGGAAAATTTCTGAATAATAAAATTCCCGAAAGTTTATAATATTGCTGAATTTGAACATTCCCAATGATAGAAGAATCCCGAAAAATAAAATCCCAAACGCTGTGAAACTCTCGAAAAAGAATAATATTCGAAATAGAAAATTCTCGAAATGATAAAATTGGTGACAATTTAAACTTCCCAAATTGGATAATTCCCCAAATTAGAAAATTGCTGACAATTTAAATTTCCGAATTTAGAAAATTGCTGAAAATTTAAAATTCCCGAAATTAGAACAATGCCGAAAATTTAAAATTCCCGATTCGAAAAATTTCCAAATAATAAGATTCCCGGGAGTTTTTAATATGAATGAATTTAAATATTCCCAGTGATCAAAAAATCACAAAAAAATAAAATCTCCGACGCAGTAAAATTCCCGAAAAAGGAACAATTGTATAATTCCCGAAATTAGAAAATTGCCGACAATTTAAATTTCCCGAAATCAGAAAATTGCCGAAAATTAAACATTCCTAAATTGGAAAATTTCCAAATAATAAAATTCCCGAGAGTTTTTTATATTACTGAATTTGAACATACACAACGATATAAAAATCCCGAAAAATAAAATCCCCAACGCTGTGAAACTCCCAAAAAAGAAAATATTGGAAATAGAAAATTCCCGAAATGATAAAATCCCTGACAATTTAAACTTTATTAATTATAAAATTCCGAGAAAAATTCCCAAAAAAAAAATTCCAGACGCTGTGAAACCCCAAAAAAGAAAATATTAGATATAGAAAATTCCCGAAATGATAAAATTGGTGACAATTCAAAATTTCCGAATTGGAAAATTCCCGAATAAGAAAATATTCAAAATAGATAATTTTCAAAATTCGTAAATGGCCGACAATTTAAAATTCTTGAATTAAAAAAATTCCCGACACTGAAAAATTCCAAAAAAAGAAAATTCCCAAAATTATAAAACTCCTGAAACTTTAAACTTCCCGAACTGGAAAGTTCCCGAAAGATTATAAAATTATCAAATAGAAAATTTTGAAATTAGAAAATGTTATTGCCGACAATTAAAAATTTATCAACAATGAAAATACCAATAGTTTATGATATTACCGAATTTTAGAATTTCCAACAACAGAAAAATCCCGAAAAATAAAATCCCCGACTCTGTAAAATTTCCGAAAAAGAAAATATTCGAAATAGAAAAATTTCCGAAACAATAACATTGCTGACTATTTAAAATTTCTGAATTGGAAAATTCCCGAAAAAGAAAATATTTGTAATAGAAAATTACCGAAAATTAAAAATTGCTGACAATTCAAACTTCCGGAATTAGTAAATTCCCGATAGTTTAAAATATTACCGAATTGAGAAATTCCGCAGGACGACTGTATAATCCCTTAAAATAAAATTCCGATGCTGTGAAATACCAGAAAAACAAAATTCACAAAATTTCGAAATTCCTGAGAATTTAAAATTCCTGAAGTACAAAAATTCCCAAAAAAAGATTCCTGACACTGCAGAATTCCAGAAAAAGAAAATGCCCGAAATTATAAAATTTCTGACAATTTAACCTTTCGAATTTTAAAATTCACGGGAACGATTGAAAAAAAATAGAATTCCCGATGCTGTAAAACTCCCGGAAAAGAAAATATCCGAAAGAAAAAATTCCCGAAATTATGAAATTTCCGACAATGTAACATTCTTAAAAAATAAAATTCTTGACACTCAAAAATTCTCAAAAAGAAAATATTCGAAATAGAAAATTTCGAAATTAGAAAATAGCCAAAAATTTAAAATTCCCGAATAATAAAATTCCCTTGAGTTTATAATATTATTTGAAAATTCCCTAAATAAAATCGTTCACATTATTATAAATCTAACATTAAAAAATTGACAATAGAGGGAAATTCCGAAATTGTAAAATTCCCGAATCTAAACAATTAAAACATTCTTAAATAATGAATAAAAATAAAACACTCTTATTTGATAAATCTATCTTTATTTTATTATTTATTTTTTATTAAAACAAATTTTTAATTGGTTTGATTCTTGTATTTTTTGATGTTATGGTTTTGACCAAATAAAATGTATTAAATAATTTGATGTTAATTTTTTTTTGTCTTCTGATCTAAAATCAATATTAAAATTTTTTTTTTTAATTCAACTCTTTTTGATTAAAAATTAAAATCTTTTCTGATTGAAATATTACCTACTGCATTTTTCGTTCATAATTCATATTTCCTTGGTATCAAAATTTAACTGCTTCGTTAAAAATTAAACTCTTTTGTTAAAAACTATTTTTTTTTTTTTATTGAAGATTCAAAATTTAACTGAAAATTCATCACTTTGGTTGAAAATTAATTTTCTCTTTACTGAAAATTCAATTATTCCACTTGAAACTTTAACTACTTTTTTGAAAGTTTGTTTATTTTTTTGGTTAAAAATTAATTGTTTAATCTGAAAAGGTCACTATTTTAGTTTATTTTCTTGGATGAAGATTTTGTTTTTTTATTGAAAATGTAACTATGCCAATTGAATATTCCATTATTTCAGTTGAAAATTCATCTCTATGGTTAAACATTAATTTTTTTAACTGAAAATATGAATATTCGATTTTTGGTAGACAAATTGTCTTTTTCAATTGATAAAATTCATGTATTTTTTTTGAAAAATCGTCTTTTTTTGTAGAAATTAATCTTCTTGGATAAAAATTTATCTTTTTGGTTGAAAACTCAACTATTTCAGGTAAAGATTCATCATTTTAGTTCAAAATTCATGTTCAAAATTTATCAATTTTGTTGAAAATTAATTTTTTAACTAAAAATTTAACTATTCCTTTTTTAGTTGAAAATTCAACTATTTGGTTGAAAATTAATTTATTTTGTTAAAAAATCATCTTTTTCGTAAAAGTAGTCTTCTTGGTTGAAAATTCATCTTTTTGTTTTAAAATTGAACTATTTCTTCAGCATGCAATTATTTTGTTAAAATTCATCTTTCTTGGTTGAATTCAACTGTTTTTTTTATTTCGAATTAAAAAATTTTTTCGTTGAAATATTAAATATTGCAGTTTTTTTTTAAATTCATATTTTTGGTTGCAAATTCAACTGCTGGGTTAAAAATTCTACTCTTTTGTTACAAATTTATTTTTTTGGTCCAAGATGGATCATTTGAGTTGAAATTTATCCATTTGGTTAAACATTTACCTATTTTGTTTAAAATCCGTTCTTTTTGTTACAAATAATTTTTTTATTTAAAACTTTAACTGTTCCATTTATGGTTAAAAATGTATCTTTTTTATTTAAAAACTTAACTACTTATGTTGTTGAAAATTGAATTCCTTTGTTAAAAATTCTTTTTTTCGCTTTAAAATTTACCAACTTGATTGAAAGTTGAACTCTTTTGTTGAAAATTTATTTTTTTGTTTGAAGATTCATCATGTTTAGGGTGGTTCAAAAATTCATTGGAAAATTTTTTTTTTGAATTTTTATCGGGACACCCCCCAAATTTGTTCGAATCCACCCAAAAATAAATCCATTTTTTTGGTTATGAAAAAAAATGATATTTAGGGGTGGCGCAAGCCCCATGAAGTTTAACATGTATTTCCCATAAGAAAAAAAGACGTTTTTGTAAATCTTATTCAGAATCCTCAATATTATCTCAATCGAGTTGAAACTCAACATTTCTCTTCACAATTAGCCATAGAATACGAATAAAATATCACTTTTCAAAAACCAACACCATAAGTCTGTTTTATAGGGTCCCAAAGAAACCCCATAAGTGAAAAAATGGGTTTTGCGAGTTTTTGGCGCTAATTATGATTTTTTTGCGGTTTTTTCAATGCGAATTGTTTCTAATACATAAAATATTACTTTATACTGAAAATTAGATATTTTAATGAATTATTTAAACAATTTATTATTGTTTTTAGCAATTTTCTCATAGAATGTAGTTAGAAAGACGCGGTTTTTTCACAAATTTTCCATTTGTGGTCCAATTTTCAATTAAAGGGAAGTGATAGTTCATCAATGTTAACAATAGTCATTGTTTAAACAATTTATTAAAATTATTAATAATATTATATTTGAATAATGCTGAAAAAATGCGTTTTTTTTTTTTTAAATTTCTGGGTTTTTGTCCACTTTTCATTCGGAGTGAAGTAATAATGAATTCAAGTTAAGAAAATAATTGTTTAAACAATTTATTACACTTATTAATAATATTATATTTGAATAATGCTGAAAAGATGCGTTTTTTTTTAAATTTCTGGTTTTTTGTCCACTTTTCATTTGGAGTTAAGTAATAATGAATTCAAGTTAAGAAAATAATTGTTTAAGCAATTTATTATACTTATTAATAATATTATAATTGAATAATGCTAGAAAGATACAGTTTTTTTTTTTTGAAATTTCTGGCTTTTTGTTTAATTTTCATTTGGAGTGAAGTGATAATGAATTCAAGTCAACAAAATAATTGTTTAAACAATTTATTATCATTGTTGATAATATTCTCTTTGCTTAATCGGTAGAATGTTGCGGTTTTTTCTGAAATTTTCAACTATTTGTTTATTTTTTATTAGGCGTGACTTGATAATTAATTAGATTTAGCAAAAATAATTGTTTAAACAAATTATTATTGTTTATGACTATCTTCATCTATATCGATTGCGCCTGATAGTTGCGGTTTTACGGCAATTTTTACCTTTCTGTCCTTTTTTCACTTAGTGAGGTAATAACTAATTAAAGTTAAGAGAAAAGTTGTTTAAACAATTTAATATTGTTTATAACTATCTTTTCTTAGATAAGTGCTAGAAAGTGGCGGTTTTTTCTAAAATCTTTCACTTTGCTTCGCCTGCTTAATTATTAACAATTAATATATAAACATTAGAGATTTGCAATTCCAAGTTTTTCTTTTACGCTTTGCGATAAACTTCTTGTTGTAATCCAAAAAAAAACTCTTACAAGTAATTTAAAGACCTAGACAAAAAACCAGAAATTTAAAAAAAACCGCATCTTTTCAGCATTATTCAAATATAATATTATGAATAATTATAATAAATTGTTTAAACAATTATTTTGTTAACTTGAATTTATTATTACTTCACTACAGATGAAAATTGGACAAAAAGCCAGAAATTTTAAAAAAATCCGCATCTTTCTAACATTATTCAAATAAAATATTATTAATAATTATAATAAATTGTTTAAACAATTATTTTGTTAACTTGAATTCATTATTACTTCACTGCAGATGAAAATTGGACAAAAAACCAGAAATTTAAAAAAAAACCGCATCTTTCTAGTATTATTCAATTATAATATTATTAATAATTATAATAAATTGTTTAAACAATTATTTTGTTAACTCGAATTCATTATTACTTCACTCCGAATGAAAAATGGACAAAAAACCAGAAATTAAAAAAAAAAACGCATCTTTTCAGCATTATTCAAATATAATATTATTAATAATTATAATAATTTGTTTAAACAATCACTATTGTTAACATTGATGAACTATCACTTCCCTCTAATTGAAAATTGGAAAACAAATGGAAAATTTGCGAAAAAACCGCGTCTTTCTAACTACATTCTATGAGAAAATTGCTAAAAACAATAATAAATTGTTTAAACAATTCATGAAAATATCTAATTTTCAGTATAAAGTCATATTTCATGCATTAGAAACAATTCGCATTAAAAAACCCCCAAAAAAATCATAATTAGCGCCAAAAACTCGCAAAACCCATTTTTTCACTTATGGGGTTTCTTTGGGACCCTATAAAACAGACTTATGGGGGTGATATTTGAAAAGTGATATTTGATTCGTATTCTATGGCTGATTGTGAAGAGAAATGTTGAGTTTCAACTCGATTGAGATAATATTGAGGATTCTGAATAAGATTTACAAAAACGTCTTTTTTTCTTATGGGAAATACATGTTAAACTTCATGGGGCTTGGCCACCCCTAAATATCATTTTTTTCAAAACAAAAAAAATGGATTTATTTTTGGGTGGATTCGAACAAATTTGGGGGGTGTCCCCATAAAAATTGGAAAAAAAATTTTTTGGACCACCCTATGCACATTCATCTCCTTTGGTAGAAATTTCATCTCTTTGGTTCAAAATCCAACTTTTTTTTTTAAAGCTACTTTTCATCTGGATAAAATATTAATCCAATAGATCGATATTAAAACTACCTGATAAAACGCTTAATATGGAGTTCTTGAAATAAAATATACACATAAAATTCTAAACTTTTATTATTCTAAAATTATTGAAATTTTCACTCTTATCGTTAAAAATTTCAAAGTTTACAATTATTCTAGATACATATCAAAAGTTGAATTTTAAAGAACTTCAATCTCTGAAATCCCTACCCTCTGCAGCCGGATTTTTATTAGAAGCGCTCGCATTCGCCTGAAAACTTGGCCAGAGGAGTGAAAAACTGCAGAAAAACTCCAGAGCGCAGCCGGTGGCCGACAGACTAGTTTATCCAATTGGTATAATTGTTCTAACACCACTACGAAAGGCCTCAGCGCTATAAAATAATAGATTTTTTTTTTAATTTACCTGAAAAATAAACTAAAATATTTCAAGAAATCTGTATTATCATCAGAGAATAACAGAAATTTTAACGTCTTTTCAGACTAGATATGAATTAAAAATTATTTTAATTAATTTTTTTCTGAAAAAAGATCTTCTCCACTGCGAATCGAACCAGAGAACTTCCGATTGCCGGTCGGGTGCTTTCCCATTAAGCTACTAGAGAGATCGAGAGAAGAAACTTTTTTCAGAAAATACACGCATTATTTTTCAAGGTCGTGCAAATCAAATTTTTCAAGGAATCTACATTATCATCAGAGAATAACCGAATTTTGAAACGATTTTTCAGACTGGATGGAGATATGAATTTAAAATTATTTTAATTAATTTTTTTCTGAAAAAAGATCTTCTCCTTTCGCTTTGATTAGAATAATTTTTAATTCATATCTCAATCTAGTCTGAAAAGACGTTAAAAATTTCTGTTATTCTCTGATGATAATACAGATTCCTTGAAAAACCTGATTCGTACCACCTTGCGAAATAATGCGTGTATTTTCTGAAAAAAGTTTCTTCTCTCGATCTCTCTAGTAGCTTAATGGGAAAGCATCCGAGTCCCGACCGGCAATCGGAAGTTCTGTGGTTCGATTCCCAGCGGAGCGAAAGGACAAGATTTTTTTTCAGACAAAAATTAATCAAACTAAAATATCTAAAGTTTTTATTTTATAAGTACAGATGGAATTTTCAGGAAACTTACACTCCTGCGATCACGCTGCAAACATTGTTGTGGATTGAGTGTGCAATACGTAATTGATCTGTTTCCGGATCGCAGAATTTTTTTACCAGGCTTTTCGATAATAGATACATTTCGGAATCATCTCGGCAGCCTCGGAATTTCTCAATATCTTTAGAGGTTTCATATTTTAAGTACTTGGAGGTATAATAATCTATTAATTGATTCGGCTTACGATATAAACCTTCTATCTTGCAAAATGATTTGTACATATTTGAAGTAAGAATCTGCAGAATAGGTTCCGGTACTCTCCTGGTTATGGGGGGTTGACCCAAAATGTTGCCAGAATAACCTGTTCATTATAAAATCAAGGCATGAGTGATAAAATCGTTACCTCTATGTTAAAAAGTCTTAAATTAAAGTGATTGTGAATTCTCTTTTGTTAAAGCTCCTTTGGCTTTAACGAAAATTCTGTTCAGCGGGTAAATAATCTACAATTGATTTTAACAGATATCTTGTTTACCGACAGATAGCAAAGGCGCGAAAGTTCAAAATAACCCATGTAATTGGGACCACCCTAATAAATAAAGAGAATTGCTTGAAGTGTGTTTGAAATAGGAAATTATGATTAGGCATGAAAATAACTTCATAACAATAAATTTTAATATTTTTGGTTATCCCTGCTGGAAGTAAAAAGATTGAAAAAGATAGAAATTTTGGGATAGGAAAAGATGGAACTATTCTATCTCTCTCAATGGGTCACTTTGCATCCCTAAAACGCCATCTTTTCTTATCCCTAATCTGAATAATTTTCTATCTTTTTCTCTATCTTTCGTCACCAAGGACTCTTATCTTTTTCTATCCCTTAGTATATCTATCTATTACGAATTTTAATCTTTTTCAATCACTTTCTTCATCCTTCGTGGCCGAAAACTCTTATCTTTTTCTATCCCTTAGTCTATCTATTTATTACAAATTTTAATCTTTTTCAATCTCTTTCTCTACCCTTCGTGACCGGAGACTCTTATCTTTATCTATCCCTTAGTCTATGTATCTATTACGGATTTCAATCTTTTTCAATCTCCTCTTCCGTATCTCATTGTATCATACATCTATCAACGTCTGTCTTTTTCTATCTATTTTTTAATCTGAATTCACGTATATATTTTTCAATACGCTCTTCTTTATCTAATCCTATCCTTTATCTGTCCTCCTCAATATTTGTCTATCCCTGAATTAATCTAAATTTCCATCTATCTTTTTCAATCTCCTCTTCCCTATCTCATTGTACCATACATCTATCAACGTCAATCTCTTTCTATCTATTTGTAAACCTGAATTCACGTCTATATTTTTCAATCCCCTCTTATCTATCTCATCTTATCCTTCATCTGGCCACGTCAATCTTTTTCCATATCTCTGTCAACCTAAAGCTCCGTCAATCTTTTTCAACCCCCTCTTATTTCATCTGATCTTGTCCTTTACCTGTACTCGTCAATATTTTTCTATCCCTCTGTAAATATAAATTCCCCTCTATATTTTCTAATCTCATCCTCCCTATATTATGTCTATAATTTTCTATCTATTTTTCAATCTAAATTCACGTCTCATATTATCCTGTATCTATTAAAGTCCAAGTTTTTCTATCTCTGTCAATGTTAATTCCTGTCTATCGTTTTTTAACCTCCTCTTCTCTATCTCATCCTATATTACATCTAGCAACGTCTATCTTTTTCTATCTCGTTGTTTATCTCAATTTACGTCCATCATATTCAATCCTCTCTTCTCTATCTCACCCTATCCTTTATTTACCCACGTCAACTTGAAGGTTTTGCCCTGCTGGAAGTGGAAAGATTGAAAAAGATAGAAATTCGGGGATAGGAAAAGATAGAATTATTGTATCTCTCCTTTTATCATGCAATGTGTCACTTTGCACCCCTGAAACGTTATCTTTTCCTATTCTCAGCCTTAATAATTTTTTATCTCTTTCTCCGCCTTTCGTAATCGAGGACACTTATCTTTTTCTATCCCTTAGTCTATCTATCTATTACGATTTTTAATCTTTTTTCATCTCTTTCTCTATCTTCCGTAACCAAAGACCCTTATCTTTCTCTTTACTTCATTCTATCCCCTTTAATATAAATTTCATTCTTGGTCTATCTCTTTTTATATATTCCGCAATTTAGTACTCTAATCATTTTCTATCCCTAAAAATTAGGGAATTCATCGAAAAGTTAGGGAATTTATTCCAAAAATTAATTTGACGTTTCCCATGTACCATAAAGACACCGTGACGTAAATTCAGGTTAAAAAAGAGATCGAAAAAGATAGACGTTGATAGATGTAGTATAGGATGAAATAGAGAAGAAGAGATTTAAAAAGATAGACGTGAAATTAGACTGAAAAATAGATAGAAAAAGATAGACGTTGGTAGATGTATGATGCAATGAGATAGGGAAGAGGATATTGAAAAAGATAGACGTGAATTCAGATTGACAAAGGGATAGAAAAAGATTGAGGCGTATAGACAAAGGAGAAGATGAGACCGAGAAGAGGGTATTGTCAAAGATAAAAGTGAATTTAGATAGAAAAATAGATAGAAAAAGATTGACGTTGATGGATGTATGATACAATGAGATAGGGAAGAGGAGATTGGAAAAGATAGATGGAAATGTAGATTAATTCAGGAATAGAAAAATATTGACGCGGATAGATGATGGATAGGATGAGATAGAGAAGAGGATATTGAAAAAGAAAGACGTGAATTCATATCGAAAAATAGATAAAGACAGATTTTCATAGATGTAGGATACGAGGCGATAGAGGAGAGGATAATAAACAAGATACAAAGGAATTTAGATTGACAGAGAGACAGAAAAATATAAACAAAAATAGATAAAGGATAACAAGAGATGCAAAAAGGAGATTGAAAGAGATAACGGAAATTTAGATTGATAGAAAGATCGAAAAATATTGACGTTGATAGAATCAGGATTGGATGTGATAGAGAAAGATTGACGTAGATAGATGAAGGATGAAAAGAGATAGTGAAAAGGGGATTGAAAAAGATGGCAAAGGTTTGGATTGATAAAGAGATAGAAAAATATTGACGTTTATAGAATCAGGATAAAATGAGATAGAGAAAAGAAGATTGGAAAAGAAAGACATGAATTTAGATTGACGAAAAGATAGAAAAAGTTTGACGTGGATAGATAAAGGATAGGATGAGATAAAAAAGAGAGGATTGAAGAAGATAGACGCGAATTTAGATTGATATAGAGATAGAATGGGATACAATTTCTCTATCTATTTCTTTCATAAAGATTCAAAATGATTCAAAAGGATAGGATCTCTATCTTTTTACTTTCAGCAGGGAAAACCTCAAAGTTTACATGCAGGTCTCTTTCAACGGAAAAAACATGAAATTGCGTGGTTAATTAAGTCTGTTGTGTCCTTTTTCCAATAGTTTAATTTTTTTAATTTTGAATCTTGTTTTTTACGATTAAAAGAAAATCTACTTGTTATATCTAATAATCATTAATAACAAATTTGTAGCTCTTTTTTGGGTGAGCAACTTTTGTCAATTAATTTTTTACATAGTTTGTGTCGTTTGTGCACAAATTAAATTTTTTATTTTTTAATGTTTTTTACGAATAAAACAAAAACCACGCATCCCTTCAAAAAATAATTCTTAACAAGTTTTTAGCTCTTCTTTGGGTAAAGAACTTTTGTCTAATTATTTTTTTTTCGTAGCTTGTCTCGTTTGACCAACAATTTAATTTTTTTTATTTTTAATACTGTTTTTTTACGAATTCATACAAAAACTACGCGTCCTATCAAAAATTGATGATCAACAAATTTGCAGATTTTTTTTGAATGCGTAATTTTTGTCTATTCATCTTTTTTCTCATCTTGTATAGTTTGACCGCAAAATGGAATTTTTGATTTTTCATTATTTTTTGGTGTGATCAAAATTTGAATTCTCGATTTTTCAAGAAAATTCAAAAAGTTGTTATGATTCAAAAAGCGGCCTTTTTACTCCCCTTGACTCCCCTTTTACTCCCCTTTTTTAAAATAATTGCTTTGTTACCTTCTCTCTTTATGAAAAACATCTCCATGAATTCTCTCTTTTTCTGATTTCTCTTATGATAAAGAATTTTAATATACCTTAATTTTTATCTCTTTTCGTGAAATCCATTATTCTCAGAAGAATAATCAAATTCAAACAATTTTTTTTTAAATTCTTATTTTTATCCTTTAGAAAAAGGTTAACTCCCTGTATTTGTTTCCTTTACGTAGAAATCCACAGTTTGAGTGTTGCTTTTGCCGTTCGTACGACGTGAAAAAACACTAATTGAAAATTATAAAAATTGTTTGAGTCATAGTTTAAAATTTTCTTAAATTAATATTAAAAAACCACTTTAAAAACTCTAATCTCTCTTTTATTTTTACAAAAATTGAAATAAATAAACCAAAACTGAATTTTACGATCCGTATAGCTGAACAGTCAGTGAGAGAAACAAACAAGAGATAGAGGAGAGGAAGCGTTACCCGTGAAGCGTTACCCGTGAAGCGTTACCCGTATTTTCCGTATTCGGTTTCGTTGGCTATTAGGAGGTTTGGGTTGATTTTTGTTTTCAAAAATTGACGCCCAAAAAAAAAGACTTCAAATACATGTGATGTTTGACACTAGGGCATATTCAAGGAAAAATGTTCTAAAAATATGTTGATTAGTTACTAAATACTACAAAGAATTATCTTTAAAATTGTTTTGTTCTTTTAAAATCATGGGATATTTCTTTCTAAAATAAATTTCGTTTTTATTTTACAATTATTTACAATTAATTTCCAATTAAAATTATTTGAAAATTAAAATAAACTTGTAAAAATAAATATAATTTTTCTGAAATTCTTGACAAAAATTTCGAAATATTTTCTAAGATTTCAGATATTTCGAATTAAAATTTGAACAAAAAAAAACATTTTCAACCGAATAGTTTAATTTTCAGGCAAAAAAGGTAGATTTTCAACGAAAAATGTGATAATTGCTATTTCAATGAAAATTTTTTATTTTTAATAAGAAACGGTTGAATTTAACTTTTAAAAAATGAATTTTCAACAAAATAAATAAATTTTCGAGTGAAAAAGCTTTTTAGTCAAGAAAAAAGGAAAATTTCAACCAAATTATAATTTGAGGCAAAAATAATTTTTAATAGAAAATAAAAATTTCGAGCAACTAATCATTTTTTGTGTTTATTTATTTTTAAGGTTATATCAATATAATTTTCCTGAGATTCTTAAGACAGTTTCAAAGATTTTTTAATATTTCTCTATGTTGATAAAAATTTCAACAAAAAATGTAAGTTTTAACTAAACAGGTGAATTTTCAACGAAAAATATAATAATTGCTATTTCAATGAAAAAATTCTAATTTTTAATTGAAAACAGTTAAAATCAACTATAAAAGAATGAATTTTCAACCAAATAAATAAATTTTCAAATCAGAGCAATTTTATAGTGAAGAAAAAAGGAAAATTTCAACAAAATTTTAATTTAAGGCGAAAAATATTTTTGTATACAAAATAAAAATTTCGAATAACTATTTATTTTTGAAGTTTTTTTGTTTGCTTATTCCAAGGTTATATAAATATAATTTTCATATGATTCTTGACAAAATTTCATAAAATTTTTCAATATTTCAGATATGTCAAATGAAAATTTCAACAAAAAATATAATTTTCAACCTATAACTAATGGAGATATTTTTATAATTTCATTACTGAAATCTATTCTCTTAGGTCAAACATGGTACAAAAATGTCGTAAAATTGAGAAATTGACCAACTATTTACAAGAATTTTTTAAATAGAAATAAATGTGTATCATATTCAAATAAAATTTAAGAATTTTTATAAAAGGTATTAATATTTTTCATTTTTAAAAATTAAGGTATGAAATATTCTAAAAATATAAAATATTCTAAAAATGTGTTCATTAGTTATTCAAATGCTACAAAGACTTAACTTTAAAATTGTTTTGTCCTTTAAAAATCATGAGATATTTCTTTATAAAATAAATTGAGTCGCCGGGTGCAATAACCAGCCCGACGCTCGAAAATGCGTAAAAGTATTGTCCGCTCTTCTCGAGGAAAGAAAATTTTAAAAACCGAAAAATCAATTTTTTGAAAATGTAGATTTCTAGAGAATAAGCAAATGAAACTTTTTCCTTTTAGAATTTTTTTCGCCAAAAGTTTATTTTTAATAATAAAAACGAAATATTGAAAAAAGTTTCGCCCTGATTTAATTAAGTTTTAAAACCTAAATCGTTCTTACTTGGCCAAATATTATTGAAATGAGATCATATTTGTAGGACGTATTCAAAATACTCTAGCGATCGCTAGAAAATCATGAAAAAGTTAACAATCGCTTATTGTTTAATAATAATCAATTGCAAAATGAGGTCAATCGATAATTGTGTTTTCCTGGTTTCGCCGGTAAAAAGTATCTAGATAACTTCGACTTTCAAACAACTTCCAGTGAGTGATTTGTTCAGCAATGTTGAATGAAGTTTTTTGGAATATCTCAATCGAATATTTGAAAATTTACTGAGATATTCAGCTTTGGAAAAAGTACTCCACGTCTGCCCGCGCAGACTGAACTACGAGAACGCTGCCTGACAGAGCAGTCCTCGCGACGCATTAGCTAACAGCGCGGGCAGACGTCGAGTACTTTTTCCAAATCTGAATATCTCAGTACATTTTCAGCGATTCGATATGAGATTTTTCAAAAAACTGCATTCAACATTGCTAAACAAATCAGTCACTGGAAGTTGTTTGAATGTCGAAGTTACCTAGATACCATTCAGTTTTGGGAGAAAAAATTTAATATTTTAATTATTGGGAACTTTATCTTGCCTAGTTATGAATTTTACAAAAATAACATTATTCTCTACTGAAAAAAATTCAAAGCACGTGTTTTGATAACATTCTCTATTTTTTTACCAAATAGTAGAATTTTCAACTAATAAAGATCAATTTTGAAACAAGAATAAAATAGTTCAATTTTCAACCTAAATGATGAATTTTCAAAGAAGAAGATTAAGTTTCTACTAGAAAGAAAAACTTTCAACAAAATACATAAATTTCCAATTATTAATTTGAAGTTCTAGCTAAAAAAGGTGGATCTTCTACTAAAAGAAAACGAATTTTGAACAAAAGAAGAGCATTTTCAACTAAAAAAAAATAAATTTTCAACCAAAAATGGAATAGTTAAATTTTCCATTAAAAAAATTAATTTTCGCATACAAAAGCAAATCTTCAACCGAAAAAATTACTTTTCAACAAAACTACGAATATAGCAAATTTCGATCGAAAGAAATAAATTTGCAACTACAACAAAAATGTATAACCAAAAATGAAATAGTTTACTTTTCAGTTAAAAAAAAAATTTGAACCAAGAAAAAGGAGGCTTAAACGAGATACTTAAATTTTCAACCAAAAATAATGAACTTTCAACTGAAAAGATTAATTTTCTACGAAAAAGTCTAGTTTTCAACCTAAAAATTAATTTTTAACCTTAAAAAGCAAAATTTTCAATAGAATTGTTGAATTTTCAGTCATAGAGATCATTCAACAAAGTAGTGTAACTTTCAACAAAAAAAGATGATTTTTCAACTAAAAATTAAATATTTGCTATTCTAACCAAAACAGATTTTGAATATTTAAATATTAAATGAAAAACAGTTGAATTTAAACAAAAAAGACGAACTTTAAATGAAATACTCAATTTTTAAGTTCAAAAATTAATTTTTAACAAGAAATAAAACAAATTTTCAATAAAATAGTTAAATTTTAATCGAAAGAAATGAATTTGCAACTAAAAAAAATTTGTAATAAAAAATGAAATAGTTCGATTTTCAGTTAAAAAAATAATTTTGAACTGAAAAAAGCGGTTTCAACAAAATACCTGAATTTATAATGAATTTTCAACTAAAAAAATAATTTAAAAAAATATATATTTTTAACAAAGTAGTTAAATTTTTAATCAAAGAAATGAATTTTGAACAAAAATAAATGAATTTACAAACAAGAATAATTTTCTTAAAAAAAGTCAATTTTCAAACACATAGTTGAGTTTGCAAGTAAAGAGATCCATTTTCAAGAAAAGAAAAACAAATTTTTATAAATTAGTTAAATTTTCAACCGAAAAATGATTTTTCAACCAAAAAGATTTAACTTTTAAGCATCAAGATTGATTTTCAACCAAAATAGATGAATTTTAAATAAAATACATAAATTTCCATCTCAATGGTTCATTTTTTAACTGAAATAGGCGAATTTTTAAACAACAACGGAAAAGTTCAATTTTCAGTTTATCGATTTTTAACGAGAAAAAAAACTGATTTCACAATTTTTTATTCGTAAGTGAAATTTTTGCATATTTGTGTATAAATAACAGTTGAACAATTATTCATTTAGGAAAAATTCGGTTAAGTTGAAGAGATATTTAGAAGTTTCGAAAAGATTCAAACATAATTTTAAACTTGAAAAGATTCCACAAAATTATGGAAACAAAACATAAATTTTTGAAAATTTCAAAATAAAATTTTGAAGCTTTTAAGGGTTTTGAAAAGTTTGAAGATAATAAAAAAGTTTTTCTTAAGATTCTTGGGAAAATTTTAAATAACTTTTTATTTTAAGAAAATAATTTTAACAGAATAATAAGAAAGATTTCAAAGGCATCCACAATTGTAAAAAAATAATTTTGGGACATTTTAAGTGATTCGTTTTTTTAATTTTCCAGGATCTAATAAAAATTTTAGAAAAAATTAGGATCATTTAAAAAAAAAACTTCCAATTTTTAAAAGAATTTCACTAACGATTAGAAATTTGGAAACATTCCACAAAATTTAAAACAAAATGTACATTTTTTAACATTATTAAATAAAATGTTAAAGCTGTTTAAGGATCTTGAGAGGTTTCAAGATGATATAAAAATTTTCTTACGATTCCTGGAAAAATGTTCAATGATTTTTTATTTAAATAATAATTTTAAGAGAATATTAAAAATAGGTTTCTAAACAATGTCTGGGGTATGAATAACAATTCAACAATTATTAATTTTTGAAAAGATATAATTTGGAAAATCTATAAATTTGTTGATTCATTCTTCAATTAAGAGAATTGAAAATGATAGTGTGGATTTATATATTTTCTTAAATCTTTAAATTGTACAATTTTTAAAAGTGTAACAATTATTTATTAATCAAGCGTTCAAATTTAAAAAAATTAGGCTCAAATTTTAAAAGTTTAAAATTAAAAAAACTTCCACTTTGAGTTTTGAGTGTTTTGATTTGCTGTTCAGTTTTTATAATTTCGAATGAAAAAAATTTCAGCTTCAAGAGTCCGGGACGAAACATAAAAAGTCTAATTTTTATTTTATTTAAAAATAAATATATATTTTTTAATTGATTGCAGAACACAAAACAAATAAATATTATCGACCCTAATACCAATAAAAAAATCTTCTTTACAATTATAATCCTTGGGTCAATTAAAAACGATATCTATCCATAAAACAGCAAAGATGTCATCTAACTTTTTTTATAAACCTGAAAAAACCGAGAAATGACCGGGAATTTTTTTTCTTGATTAAAACGGCCACCCTGAATTAATGATAAAAAAATATTATATTATTATTTTATTTCAATTATATTTATTTTTTTTATGAATATTCATAACTGAGGATTTACATATTTAAATCATTCATAATTTCGACAAAAATTAAATAGAAATAGCGATTATATATAATTTAGAACAATTACAAACTTTCAAATTCGAACAATTATTTAATAAAAATGCAAAATAAATTATAATAGAACATACAATTTCAAATCTCAGAATGCTGATCCAAGTATTTAATTTTACCACCATTCAGCTGCTAGTTTCCGTGACGATTTCAGAATGATTAATTACTATTAGGCTTATTACTACTAAAAAAAAATATTTTCGGTCAAAATTTGGGAACAGTTTCAAGTTTTTTATTATTTTATGCTCTTCTCCCATGCATTGAAATGCAAAAGTCAGCCGTCCTGATCGGAGCTCAAATACGTTCGACTTCGCGTTACCCGAGTACCCCCACCATACTCGCTGCACTGGCGCGAACGGAACGCGAAGCCAACTGCCAAGATGGAAGGGTAGTCGGTAGCCGTCTGATTGGTTGACTTTTTTGTACTTGCGCGTGGCGAGACCATAGTTTGTTGGATCATGCACCTACACGGTCGATGCATAATCGTCAAGTCGGACGAGCTCGGGTTCGTGGCTTCGTGCTCGTGCATTTTCGGCTTTACACGAGGCTGGCCGACGCAATGCGGAACAGAGCCGACTCACCGACACGCTGCGTTCGCATGTTGGTCCCAGATGGGAAAGTGGTGGGGGCCGAAAAATCCCACGTTCTGGAGGCACTGTCTCAATACGTGGACACGTGACGAAAATGGGGGGGGGGGGGTCAAATTTTACGCATCTCTGACGAGAATGTAAAAATGCTTGAAATTGTACAAAATTATATACCAAGATTGATTGGGAAACTATCTAACAATGAAGAAACTGCAAAAAATAATTTTAGTAATTTACATTTTTAATGAATTTTCACTGTGTTTTAACAGATGTTATAATAAATTTACCACAAAAATAATTAAAAAGATTGCATATACTGTCGCCATTTTTGTAATTTTAAACTTTTATAAATTTTGAAACGGATTCTGAAAGAGAACAGTAAATCCCACCAGAATCCAAAAAGAAATTTGGAACATTTAAATTAAGTCAAAAATTATAGGTATTTAAAGAAAAATTGTATATATATATATATATAGTACGTTTTGGTGTCGCTAAGGAATTCTGCGACTTATAGTATAAACTTGCCTGACTTGGAGTGGATTCAAGCTTTGTCTATTTGTCTTCGAAAAACAAACCAAATGGAAGAAATGGAAAAATAATAGATTTTTTAGCGATAATTTTAAATTTATATTTTTCATACTTACAAATAATGAAGAGCGACAACAGATGAATTGAGAGCTTCATTTTTTACTGTTTCTTCAGTAAAAGCGAGAATGAATTCGTAGGCAGAGCGAAATAATTTTTTTTCCTAAGAACTGAATGCCTATTTTTTCGAAACTTTTATACACCTGCTTGAGGTAACCAATCAGAAGACGACACGCTGCGAATAAATAGTGATAAAACATTCGCGTCCTAATTTCTGATAAAATTGCGAAACTTTATATCATTCATAAATACAAATTAGATATATTCACTCTAAAAGAGATATTTTTTCACGTCAGAATTCATGACCTGAAAGATTGTATAAATATTGCGCAAATTTTTCTAACAATGAGCACGAATTATAATGTTAGCTCATAAATTTCGACATACAGTCCAGATAAGATGTGGCAAACTCTGCTAGAGTGAATCTGTAGGTCTTAAGGTCTCAAGTTTTATATTTCTAATTTTTTTTTTCTTTCATTGAAAATTAAAATCTTTTTTGGTTGAAATATGAACTATTGCATTTTTCATTCATAATTCATTTTTCTTTGGAATGAAAATTTAATTACACTGAACTCTCGGTTTCAGTCCAGTTTCGGGGGTTGCTTGAAAATAGCAATATACGTGACTAGGTACCCGCGCACTGCGCCTTTCCGCTACGCTGCTGGTGTTTTTCGAGCAATATTCGCAACCGTTTCTCGCCCTGCCCTGTTTTTGTAAAAAATTATTCTTTTTGATTGTACTGTCATCATGTTAACTGAAAATTCATCTCGTTGATTGAAAAATGAGCTATTTTGTTGAGAATTCGTTTTGTCTTGGTTGAAAATAAATTTTTTTTTTACTGAAAATTTATTTATTGCAGTGGACACTTTAACTATTTTGTTGAAAATTTGATTATTTTTTCGGTTGAAAATTAATTTTTTCAACTGAAAATGTAGCTATTTTAGTTGAATATTCCATCATTTTAGTCAAAAATTCATCCTTTTGGTTGAGTTTGAATTTTTTTTTCACGAAAAATTAAAGTGTTTAATTTTCAACCAGAAAAATTTTAAACCAGATAAACTATAAACATGCCAAATTAATGAATCTGCAATTCCAAATCTTAAAAATTAATGAACGTCAAATTGCAATTCCTTAAATTTTTAGAATTTTGAATTGTTCAAATTGAAGAATTTTCAATTGTTAATCTTAAAAATTTAACTATTGGAAAAAATGTTAATTAATCTTTAATTGATAATCTGAAAAATTGAAGAAGTTCCAATTGCAAATCTATAAAATTGAATTTTCTATTTTACATGCCTAATTTAAAACTTGAAAATATTTGAAAACATTTGAAATAAATTGTAGATTTTTTATGATTTCGAAAAAAGAATTGGAGGTTTTTTAAGAATTTTGAAAGCTTTCGAAAGAAAACAAAAATTTTCTTAGGGTAACTGGAAAAATTATGAAAAAGTTTTATTTTGAAAAATTAATTTTTAATAGAAAACTAAAAAAAAATTCAAAAAAGTTTGGAAGAAAAATCAGGGAAGATTTTGAGGCGATTTTTAAATAATTTTAGAAGCTCTTTAATAGTTTTGAAAGCTTTTAAATGAATTCCACAATTTTCTTAAGAATCCTGCAAACATTTTCAATGACTTTTCATTTTGAAAAATCAACTTTTAAAGAAAATTTAAAATCACTTTAAAAGATTTTAAAAAAATTGAACACAGAATCTGGAAGATTTTAAGTTAATTTTGTTTTTCATTTTGCAGGATTTTAAAAAAATGTTCTGAAATATTTGATCATTTTAAATGATATTGAAAATTTTTACAATAATTCAAAAATAATTAAAATTTGAAAAGATTTCAAAAAATTTTAAGCAAAAGTTCGACAAATTATTTGAAAGATATTAGTTAATGTTTTTAATGTTGCAGTATTTTAAAAAATGTGATCATTTCAAACGATATTTCGAAGTTTTGAAATAATTCTAAAATAATTTCAAACTACAAATTTCAAAAAATGTTAAGAAAAATGTAGAGTTTTGAATACGAGATTTGAAAAAAGTTTAGAATCATTTTAAGGATTTTGACTGGTTTCCAGGTAATACAAATATTTTCTTAAGATTGCTGGGAAGATTTTTATTGTTTAAAAAAAAATCAATAATTTTCAAGAGAAAATTTAAAAACATTTCAAATGTTTCGAAATGTTTTTAAAAAAATTTTGGAAAAAAAATCAATAAGATTTTGAGGCAATTGTAAAATAATTTTAAAAGCTCTTTTAGGACCTTGAAAAGTTTTTAAAGAATAAAAAAATTTCAAATGACTTTATATTCAAAAAATTTATTTTCTAAAGAAAATCTAAAAACATTTCAAAAGATTAAAAAATAGTTCGACAAATTATGTGAAAGATATCAGTTAATTTTTTTATTTTGCAGTATTTTAAAAAATGTGATGGAAAATTTGATCATTTCAAATGATATTTCGAAGTTTTGAAATAATTCGAAAATAATGTCAAACTACAAATTTAAAAAAATGTTAAGTAGAGTTTTGAATACGAGATTTGAAACAAGTTTAGAATCATTTTAAGGATTTTTTTTAAATTAATTTTTAAGATGCAATTTAAAAAGAATTCAAAACCTTCTAAAAGATTTCAAAAAATTTGGAAGTAGAATTTGGAAGATTTGGAAGCTTTTTTCCGAATTTAGAAGATTTTAAAAAATTGGAATTATTTAAAATGATGTTTAAAAAGTAAGAATAAAAATTGGAAATTATGAAAAAAATTCCTGTTGAACAAATAAATTATTTTTTGATGGAAAAATAACTTTTGTATTCGGCTCGATTAACTTTAAAAAGATGAATTGTTTTCTTTGATAAATAAAAATTGTTTTTTGAAATTTTAAAATAAATAGGAAAAATTCCTGTATTCATCAGGAATTATTTTCATAATTTCCAAATTTTATAGTCTTACTTATTATTTTAAACATTGCACATCGTTTCACGAGCACAAAATTGATAATTTTTTCAATTTGATATTTATTAGACATAGATAAAAAAAATTTCACTAAATTACCAATCATATTATAAACTATATATACATATATATTTTTTTAATTGAGAAAGAAAATAACTTTTGACTTCATTATCAAGAAATGAAAGTATAATTTTAAGATTCGACTGAATTTATAAAGCATTTAACGCCTCGCAAGAATAATCCTTAGCCGCATTAATTTGAATTCAAAACTTTGTTCATATTTTATTTCCATTGAGGGGGTTTCATATTTATTCAAGATAGAAAGTGAATTGAAAATTAAAATAAAATTTATAATTAGATTCAAAAAGCACAATTTTACTCCACTGACTGGACAATCGTCTGAAAGTACTCATGTAAACGTATATTAAAATTGTTGAGTTTCAAACTAGTAATGTAAAAATTATTTAATTAATGAAATTTCAATATTATTAAATTGTTAAAGTAGTTAATTTTGAATTGTCTAACTATTAGGATTTTTTATTCGAAACTATTGTCTAAAAAAAGAGTTTCAAAAAAGATGAAAAACAGGAGCGTCGAGTATTTTAGTGATTGTGAATTCTCTTTTGTTAAAGCTCCTTTGGCTTTAACGAATATAAAACGTAGATAAATTTCTAGTTTTCCTCGAACACATAGCGAGATACGAAAACACATAAATATTTTTTAATTTCACTTTTTTGGTTTGGAAAACTTGATTTTTCAATTTCAAGAAGTGAAAATTGTGTTTTCAGAATTTTACTCAGAAAGTTAAAAAGTAAAATGGAAAAAATTGATATTTTCTTCGCTATTTTCATTAATATAAAAGCTGAAACAAACCAAAAAATTAAAAATCGGCTCTCACAGATCTCTTTAAAATATAATGTTGAATTTTTCCAAAAAGGAAAATTCAAAATCGATCAGAAATGTTAGGAAAAATTTGGAAATTATGAAAAATTGAGGGATTTTGTGAAAAAATCTTGCAAGAGTCAGGGAATTTATATAAGAAGCAAAATTACCTCTTGATTAAAAATTCATATTTTGTGTTGAAAACGTAACTATTTTTTTTACATTCGTCTTTCCGGTTTGAAAATTCATCATTTTACAGAAATATAATTTTTTGGGATAAAAATTCAACTGTTTGGTTAAAAATTAATCTTCTTTGGTTGAAAATTCAACTACTTTGTTGAAAATTTGTCATTTTTTGTTAACTTAAACTGTTTTTAAATTAAAATTAAAATCTTTTTTAGTGGAAATATCTAATATTACATTATTTGTTGAAAATTCATCTTTTTCGTTAAAAATTAAACTGCTTGGTTATAGGTTGAACCACTTCGTTAGAAAATCATTTTTTTGTCGAATATTCGTAATTTTAGTTTGAAAATCATCTCTTTAGTAGAAAAATTGTGGTGTTGTTGTTGAAAATTAATTTTTTTTACTGAAAATTTAACTAGTTTAGTTGACGATTCATCATTTCTGTTAAATATTCATCTCTTTAGTTGAAATTTGAATATTTTGTTTAAAATTCGTTGTTTTTGCCTCTAATTAATTTTTTAAATTGAAAATGTATCTAAATTTTTCATTTTTTTTAATCATCTTTTTTAATTGAAAATTCGCCTTTTCTGGTCGAAAACTAAACTTCTTGGTTTGAAATTTTCTCTTTTTAGTAAAAAATGCAACTTTTTATTTGAAAATTAACTTTTTTGTTAAGAATTCAACTGTTCTGCAGAGAAGTCGTCTTTTGGCTTGAAACTTTAACTATTTGAATGAACTTTTTTTTTGACTTGGCAATTGTTTACATTCGCATTGAGAAGGTATTGGTTTTATGTAAAATTTGACTTAGTCGGTTTCCATCAAATTTCACGTTTTGAGACAGATTTTTTCGAAACATCGAAAATTCAAATTTGGATCGCACAAAGAATAATGAAAAATCAAAAATTTCATTTTGCGGTCGAGCTCTGCAAGATACGAAAAAAAATGAATTAACAAAAATTGTGCAGCCAAAAAATATCTACAAATTTTTAATTAATCACTTTTCCGCAGGACAGGTAGTTTTTGTTTTATTCGTAAAAAACAGAAAAATGAAAAAATTCAATTTTTGGACAAGCGACACCAGCTACAAAAAAATAGTGAGACAAAAGTTATTCACACAAAAAAGAGCTACAAATTTGTTATTGGTCGTTTTTTGATATGATGTGTAGTTTTTGTTTTATTCGTAGAAAACAACATTGAAAATAAAAAAATTAAATTTTTGGACAAACGACACAAGCTATCAAAAAAATGAATAGACAAAAGTTTTTCTTCCAAAAAAGAGTAAGAACTCATCTGAATTTGTCATGAATAATTTTTTGATATGACGCGTAGTTTGTGTTTTAATCGTAAAAAATAACATTAAACATAAAAAAATTAAATGTTTTAAAAAACGACACAAGGTACGAAACAAAATTAATAAACAAAAGTTTTTCACGCAAAAAGGATCTCCAAATTTTGTTATTAATAATTTTGAGATAGGACAAGTATATTTTCTTCTAATCGTAAAAAATAAGATTAAAAAAAATTAAATTTTTGGAAAAACGACACAAGAGACGAAAAAAATGAAGAAAAAAGTTGTTCAACCAAAAAATATCTACAGATTTGTTATCAAGTCTTGTTAAAAAAATATATTAATCATTAAAAAATCAACTTTTTGGGAAAAGGGCACAAGATACAATGACATTTTATTAAAAAAAATTGTCCGCCTAACTTATATCTACAAATTTGCTCAGAAACACTTCACGCCAGGATGCGTATTTTTAGTTTTATTCGTAAAAAATAACATTGAAAATAAACAAATTAAATTTATGGAAAAATGATACAAGTTGCAATAAAAGGTTTGATAACAATTTGCAAATATTACAGTAATGATGAAGAATAAAATTTGTACTTCATTTTGTAATATCTGAATAAGCAGCCCCAAACCGAGGTACAGAAATAAATATCATATACATTTGATATAATAGAGTTGAACATAATGTAGAAGAGGTAGTATTTTCGACAAAATCAAGTGTGAAGCACGAGATACGTGATGAGAATGTGTTCGTTAAAGCCGAAGGAGCTTCAACGAAAGAGGATTCACAATTACTAAATTACAGTTGCCAATGCGTTGACCTTTAATTTTAAAAGGCCTGCGTACAAATGTGAGAGAATTGCAAAAAGCGAGCGCGTAGCGCGAGGAAAATACATTATCGAGCGCGAAGCGCGAGAGAAATACACCATCCAGCGTGACGCGCGAGAACCAACAGTCAGGTTAAACCACTTTGTTTAAAAATCATTTTTTTGCTGAAGATTCATAATTTTAGTCGAAAATTCACCTCTGCGGTAGAAAATTTAATTTTTTTTGTGGAAAATTAATTTTTTTTAATGAAAATTTCAAATATTCCAGTTGAAGATTCATCATTCCAGTAGGAAATTCATTTCTTTGGTTGAAACTTGAACTATTTTATAGCAAATTAATTTTTTTTTACTGAAAATTTAAGTTTTTCTTTGTTTTTTTTTCAAATGTATCCTTTTTTGTTTAAAATTTATCTTTTTGATCAAAAATTGCACTGTTTGGTTGAAGGTTAAACCATTTTGTTTAAAAATAATTTTGTTTTTGAATATTCATAATTTTAGTTGAAAATTCACCTTTTTGGTAGAAAATTCGAATTTTTCCGTTTAAAATTAATTTTCTTTTTAATGAAAATTTAAATATTCCAGTTGAAAATTCATCATTCCAGTAAAAAATTCATCTCTCTGGCTGAAACTTGAATTATTTTATTGCAAATTAATTTCTTTCTTTTACTGAAAATTTAAGTTTTTCATTTTTGGTTGAAAATGCATCCTTTTTAGTTGAAAATTCATTTTTTTTAATTAAAAATTACACTAATTGGATGAAGGTTAAACCGCTGTGTTTAAAAATCATTTTTTTTTTGAGGATTCATAATTTTAGTTGAAAATTCACCTCTGCGGTAGAAAATTCAATATTTTTTGTTGAAAATTAATTTTTTTAAATTGAAAATTTAAATATTCCAGTTGAAGATTCATCATTCCAGTAGAAAATTCATCTCTTTGGTTGAAACTTGAACTATTTTATTGAAAATTAATTTTTTTCACTGAAAAAACTACTTGGTTGAAGGTTAAACCACTTTGTTTAAAAATCATTTTTTGTTGTTGTTGAAAATTCATAATTTTAGTGGAAAATTAATATTTTTTGATGAAAATTTAAATATTCCAGTTGAAGATTTATCATTGCAGTAGAAAGTTCATCTCTTTGGTTGAAACTTACACTATTTGATTGCAAATTAATTTCTTTCTTTTACTGAAAATTTAAGATTTTCATTTTTGGTTAAAAATGCATCCTTTTTAGTTGAAAATTCATCTTTTTTATTAAAAATTACACTAATTGGATGTAGGTTAAACCGCTTTGTTTAAAAATCATTTTTTTTCAAGATTCATAATTTTAGTTGAAAATTCACCTCTGCGGTAGAAAATTCAATATTTTTTGTTGAAAATTAATTATTTTTAATTGAAAATTTAAATATTCCAGTTGAAGATTCATCATTCCAGTAGAAAATTCATCTCTTTGGTTGAAACTTGAACTATTTTATTGAAAATTAATTTTTTCACTGAAAAAACTACTTGGTTGAAGGTTAAACCACTTTGTTTAGAAATAATTTTTTTAAATATATTCCTAATTTTAGTTGAAAATTCACCTTTGTGGTAGTAAACTCGAATTTTTTCGTTTAAAATTAATTTTTCTTCAAATTAAAATTTGAATATTCCAGTTGAAGATTCATCATTCCATTAGAAAATTCATCTGTTTGGTTGAAAATTTGAATATTTTGTTTAAGATTCGTCTTTTCTTGGTTTAGAATTAATTTTTTTAACTGAAAATGTAACTTTTCCATTTTTTGTTAAAAATTGAACTTTTTTAATTCAAAATTCGTCTTCTCTGATCGAAAACAATTCTTCTTGGTTTCAAATTTCCTTTTTTTTTTAGTAAAAAATGCAACTCCTTGGTTGAAAATTGATCTTTTTTACTTGAAAATTAATTTTCCTGGCAGATTTTTTTTTTTTTTTTTTTTTTTTTTTTTTAAAGCACATATCATTCGATAGAAATTTCATCGTTTTTGGTTAAAATATCAACTATGATATTTTTTGTTGAGAATTCATCTTTGTAGGTTGAAAATTCAACTATTTGTTTAAAAATTCTACTATTTTGTTGAAAATTGAACAACTTTTTGAAAACTTAACTATTTTTTTGAAAATTCGTTTTTTTTCTGGTTGGAATATCAACTATTACGTTTTTCGTTGAGAATTCATCTTTTTCTTGAAAATTGAACTTTTTGATTGTCTTCTAATAAATTCGTTTTTTTTTGCTTGAAAATTAAACTATTTGTTGAAAAATACAACTGTTTTTGGTTTTTAGTATTTTTAAGAAATAGTCAAACATTTTGTTTTTGTTTCTCCTTATGGATTGAAGACTCACCTTTTTTTGTTGAAAATTCAGCTCTTTTCCAAAATAATTTTAATTATTTGGTTGAAAATGCAATTATTTTTCGTTGAAGTTTAATAGTATTTGTTTGAAAATTGGACCACTTGAAAATTATTATTTTTTTGGCTGAATTATCAACTATTATATTTTTATTGAGAATTTATCTTTTTATTGAAAACTCCATTTTCTTGTTAAAAATTCAATTTTACTCTCAAAAAATCTTTTTGGCTTGAAAATGTAATCGTTTGGTTGAAAATGCAACTGTTTTTATTTAAAGTTCAATATTTTTTACTCAAAATTGGGCCATTTGGTTGAAAATTCATTTTTGAAAATTTAACTGTGTCATTGAAAATACATCCTTTTGAATTGAAAATTCATCTTTTATGTTAGAAAAGTTATCTTTTTTGTTTTAAATGAAAAAATAAAGGACGCCATACAAAATTCATGGGATGGTAGTTTATGATATTATTTCAATTTTATTGAAATATATATTGAAATAAAAATTAATTAAAATATGTATTGAAATATATATCTGTTTACAAAAAAATTCGATGTCAAAAATCACACATGATTAAAATGCTCGTCTTCAATTATTTATTAATGGTCAGGGAAAATGGAAAATTGGTCAGAGGAAAATCAGGGAAACATCAGGGAATTTTGAAAATAAAGTTTTGCCTTCACGGTGAATAAATTATTATGAATGAAAGAAAAAAAAATAGAACAGAATTAGATAAAAATTTAGAGAAATCTAATATGCAATTGGATACTCCCCGAATTTCCCAAGCGACCTCAGCTTTTCTAGAAGTTCTCGGTCAGACTTTCTTTCCCATTCCCACCCTTCAACTTTCTCGATTCAACGCTCACGCGGCCGTGTCGCTCGAAAATGCGCGGGAAAGAATGACAGATATATTTTCTCTCTCTTTTACATATTCATGAATACTGAAAATACACATCAGTAAAATTCATGGAAGTTCGAAACGAAATTGAACTGTCCCTTTACATTTATTTCCACCCATAACGAAGAATTACGTGGCGCTTGTGTGGGCAAGCGGAAAAGCAGATTTTCGGACCTTTCGGGAGGCAATTAAAAAAAAATAAAAAAGTAAAAATAAAAAGAAGAGACCGTTTCGTTCTCGATTCTGTCTGTCTTTTAATTACACTTTTCCTGCCGGCAAATATATCCATCCCTTCCAGCTCCTGGCTTTATTGGTTGACTTTTTAATTGAATAATAACAAGGTCGGGGGTGTCTTTACGAGTGAATGGAAATAAATAGAGAGTGAGAAGAAAAAATAGAAATTTTTCAGGGTCAGGGAGAAATGTACTTTGCCTTTAATCCTACGCAAATTATTATTGCTTGTGCCAATCTATTTTCAACTTCATATATTGGTGTCAAGATCAGTGGGCTTGGTTTATATAGATTAAGGTGGTTCGAAAAAAGCTTCATTTTACGAAATGAAATTCATCCCATTAAAATTGTTCCTTTTGGTGTCAAAATCACCCCTGAATTTTTTCAGAATATTTCATTAATATATTGGGATCCGAAATCATGACGTCACATGAACAAGATGGCGGCCGTAAGTGGGTCGTTTGTGGACGTCTGATGACCCAAAAATTGCAAAATAGTATTTTTCTAAATAATGTTCGTTAAGACCTATTCCGCTTCTTTTGATGTTAAAAAAAATTTTTTATTATAAAAAAATTCTTGCCGACATGTTTCAACCTGTAATTTCAGGTCCTTTTCAACGCTTATTCTAGAAGGAAAAATACATGTGTCAAAAAATTATAAAATGGAGAGTATTTAATTTATATGTATATATATATATATATATATATATATATATATATATATATAAATTATCGCTGTTTACCTAAATTATAGAAAGAAAAGAAAAACCGCTGAAGATTATTTTGAGTTTTTGAGTAACTTTGACATTTTTGTTTCCCCTTGTAAAAAATTGTTAAAAGTTTAAAATAAAGTGAAAATTGTAAAAAATTGATAACGTATCATTTACGGTATAACCTCAAAAAATCTGATCTGAAACAGAAATTATTTATGAACGAGTTAGATTATTAATTTAAAATGTTGTTTTTAGTAATTGAGTAAAAGTTTTATAAACTTACACACGGAAAAAAGTGGATCGTTAAAAAAAACAATGTGAACCAGCAGCTCTAACTATTTTAAATTGAACCTCAGCTTTTCGTCGGTGAATTTTGTTAAAATTACTATTTCGCATTCAGGTTATTTAAACTGACTTCTTAAAAGAGTAGGTTGAACAATTTCAAATAGTAGGATGCACTGCACCAGTTGGTAACCGTCCACACTCAGGAGAATAAGAGTTACTATTTAATTACTTCTGTGAAGAGTAACTTTGCCGATTTCGCATTGTAACGCATATATGTATATGTATATATGCACTGCACGCATTCTATACACGATTTATAAATAGATTAGCTCGAAACTTTCGACAACAAAAATGATGTGAAACGTCGATCGATTTGAAAAGGAAAAAATGATTTTATATATGATTATTACTGCACTTAATTTACGATTATTCTTACATAATTGCACGCACAGCGCCTTACACATATGATCGCACGCTCACACGCTTTGAAAAATCGCCCCCGCTGGGGAATCGAACCCTACCTAACTACCTAAAACCTGTCCTAAAACCTAAATCTAGCGCACGCATTAGTCAAGTGAGCTACGGAACCGCTTAGATTTTTCTGGCAAACTCTCGGTCAAGCGGTTTCTCTGAGAAAAACATGGCCAGCTAAGAAATTATAATAAATAATTACTTAAAATTTTTTTAATTAATCTCTCACTGATGATTTATAATATTTTGTAACGAGCTTGGGAAAAATATTTTGCTTAGAAGTATTAACTCACACAGTAAATATATTATTAGTAATTTATATGTATATTATTATAAAATGAATTGAATTACAATTTTTAAAAAGTACATATTTTGTATTATTGAATGTTAAGGCTTGAAGAAATGTTTTCGAATGAAAGTTTTGGAATTTTGATTTGATTTTATTATCATCTCACTTTATTTAAAACGCAACATTCATTTACATAACTGATATATAAATAAAAAATAGTTTAAACATCGTAATAATATATCAAATGCAAAATCGAAATCACTATTTTAAGATGAGACAAACGTTGAATTGTGATTTAAATTTAAATTTTTTGCACAAATAAAATTTTTCTCATGAGATATGGGGATGCTGAATTAGAATAAAACTGTTTAAAAAAAAGAAAATATTCGGTTCCGAGAAATTGATATCAGGGTGCACAGTCTTCCCCTGTTTTTCTTAGTTTCCCCTTTTTTCTTGAAATTTCCCTTTTCCCCCTATTCTCAAAAACCTTCCCCCTTTTCCCCTTTTCTCTTTAAATATACGATATTTGAAATTGTACCCATTATTGAATAATAATTAAAGCAATTATAGCACTTAAATAAATTATTTATGAATAAATAAGGTACATGTTCCAAGTTCAGACCATTACAAATAAATACTCTTAAACAAATTTGAAGATGAAACATTTTAAAGCAAGTTGAAAATGTGAAAACTGCCGACAGAAGTTATTATCCAATATAAAATTGGAACAGTTACAAAATATATATTATTTTTTAAATAAGTATTAGAAGATTAATAGATTTTAGTTGAAATGTACAAAGTTAAATACCTAATTAAAAAATGGAATATTCCAAACTCATCAACTGGAAATTTAAATGTTCTAACTTGAGCAATTTTTAATTTTTTAAATTTTTATTTGAAAATTTAACTATTGTTGAAACTTTTTTTTGTTGAAAATTATTTTTTTTAAACTCTCAATTGAACTATTCCATTTGTGTTTGAAAATTGATCTTTTTTAGTTGGAAATTCAACTATTTGGTTGAATGTTCAAATTTCGTTCAAAAGTTATATTTTTTGGCAGAAAGTTGGTTAAAAATGTAAATATTTGGTTGAAAATATATTTATTTTGTTGAAAAGCTGTCTTTTTGGTTGAAAATCAAACTACTTTGTTAAAAATGCACTTTTTCAAACTGAAAATTGCAATTTTTGATTGAAAATTATTTTTTATATTGAAAGCTTATATTTTTGAGTTAAAAATTCGAGTGTATTATAGAAAGTAGTTTTTTTGGCACGAAAATTCAATAAATAGGTAGAAAATTGGTTTTTTCATTTGAAAATTAGTTTCTTGAAATGAAAATGTAGCAATTCCATTTTGTGTTCAAAGTTGATCTTTTTTGTTTTGAAAATTCAAATATTTGGTTAAAAATTTATGTATTCTGTTAAGAATTCGTCCTTTTTTGTAGAAAAATCATCTTCTTGCTTTAAAATTCGACATTTTGAATACAATTTTTTTTCTTCATTGGCTAAAAAATTTTTTTTGGTTGAAAACTCAACTCTTGTTGAAAATTCGTGTTTTTGGGTTAATGATTCAACTGTTTTGTAGAAAATTTGAATTTTCTCTGGAAAATTCAATAGTTTGGTGATTTTTGAACAACTTTGTTAAAAATTCATTTCTTAGTTAAAAATGCATCATTTTAGTTAAAGTTTTTTCTTGTATGTTAAAAAGTAGATTTTTTGTAGACAATTCAACAATTTGGGAGAAAATTCAGTTTTTTCAATTGAAAATTAATTTTTTGAAACGAAAATATAACTATTCGATTTTTTGTTAAAAACTGTTATTCTTGATTCAAAAATTCAACTATTTTGTTCAAAAATTATCTTACTCATTGAAAATTTAAAATTGCGAAAGTTAAAAATGAATTTCTTGCTTAGTTACAATTTTTTTGAAAATATGCAAAAACATGTTTTTTTTATTGAGTCATATGCACACATTTTAAAAAAAGTTGAATATGTCGAAACTGAAATGTATTCAGCTTGAACCAAAGAAACATTTTTTTATTTTTCTTTTTCGGAAAAAAATGTTTGTCGTGAATTAGGATTTTTGGGATTTCATATCTTTTTTTGCGATTTTCGAACGTTATAAACACCACGAAAAAAATGTTTCCCATGGATAAAAAATTATAACATGTTTCTTTGGTTCAAGGTGACTCAATTTCAGGTTCGAATCAATCCAAGAAACATGTTTTTGTATATTTTCCAAAAGTTTTCAATAAGGCAAATTTTTTTTTTAATCAAAAAAAATTGTTTAATTGTAAATTTAAGAAAGAGAACAGAAGATATTAACTGATTTCAATTGTTTCAAATTTAGATTGAAAGTATTAATTATAGTAAGGATGAAATGACAAATCTTGGAAAGAAATATTTATGAGAACGATGTCAAACATATCAAAATTGTGTATTTAACTAATTTTATTTTTTTCCCGGACTTTTTTATTTCTCTCTGGATGGGTTTCCAACGAT
>CAKNYM010042391.1:11035-22458 GCA_932195095.1 Andricus curvator
ATTCTGGCTACATTTTTCAATCGATTTCAAATTTTTCAAATTAAAGCAAATTAAATTCTTAAAAGATCTCTCGAGGGCAATTAAAAAAAAATCTGGCACTTTGAAATCTATTGTAAGACTTCTACAGCTTTTAATTTTGATAATTAAAGATTCAAGATCATGATAAAATTTTGAAAAATAAATTTAACAAATATATAGCGTTCTTAATTGGTCAGATAGCGCACAGTGGGGCAGAATTACGGAAAAATGTTCAAAATACGATTCTGACTACATTTTTCAATCGATTTCAAATTTTGTTTTCAATTAAAGCAAATTAAATTGTTAAGAGTTTACAAAATAAATTTAACAAATATTTAGCGGCCCTAATTGACTAGACAGCGCACAGTGGTGCAAAATGACAAGAAAATGTTCAAAATACGAATTCTGCTAGAATTTTCAATCGATTTCAAATTATTTTTTTTTTCAATTAAAGTCAACTAAATTCGTAAGTGATCCCTCAAGGTCAATTAGAAAAAATTCTGACAGTTTCTAACCTACAGGGCGGACTTCTATACTTCTAATCTTGGTGATTAGAGATTCGAGGAGAACCTGATAAATGTTTAAAAATAAATTTAACAAATATATAGCTACCCTAATTGACCAAAATTATTATTATTAATTATAATTAATAATAATTATTATTTTTTACAATGGAACAAAGTTTCGGAAAAATGTTCAAAATACGATTCTGGCCACATTTTTCAATCGATTTCAAATTATTTTTTTTTTAATCAAAGCGAACTAAATTCCTAATGGATCTCCCGAAGCCAATTTTTAAAAAAATACGACAATTTAAAACTATATTAACTATATTATTAATATATTAAAACTATATTTAAATCTATAGTGTTAACCTTGATAATGAAAAATTCGAGGAGAACGTGATAAAATACGATTCTGGCCACATTTTTCAATCGATTTCAAAATTTGTTTTCATTTAAAGCAAACTAAATTCTTAAAAGTTTAAAAAATAAATTTTACAAATATTTAACGGCCCTAATTGTCCAGACAACGCACAGTGGGCCAAAATGACGGAAAAATTTTCAAAAAACGATTCCGTCTACAATTTTCAATCGATTTCAAATTTTTTCAATCAGAGCGAATTAAATTCTGAAGAGATTCCTCGAGTCCAATTTAAAAAAAAATCTCAGAATTTAAAACCTGATTAAATTTTGAAAAATAAATTTAACAAATATATAGTGGCCTTAATTGATCAGACAGCGCCACAGGCACAGTGGGGCGAAATGACGGAAAAATGTTCAAAATACGATTCCGGCTACATTTTTCAATCGATTTCAAATTTTTGAAATTAAAGCGAATTAAATTCCTAAAAGATCTCTCGAGGCCAATTAAAAAAAATCTGGCAATTTGAAATCTATTTGACCGACTTCTACAGTTTTTAATTTTGATAATTAAAGATTCGAGGAGAATATGAAAAAATTTAGAAAAATACATTTAACAAATATATAGCGTTCTTAATTGGCCAGACAGCGCACAGGGGGCCATAATGACGGAAAAATGTTCAAAATACGATTCCGACTACAATTTTCAATCGATTTCAAATTTTTTTTTTAATTAAAGCGAACTAAATTCTTAATAGATCCTTCGAGGCAAATTAAAAAAAATCGGACAATTTGAAATTTATTGGACAGACTTCTACAGCTTTTAATTTTGATGATCAAAGATTCAAGGAGATCATAATAAAATTTTGAAAAATAAATTTAACAAATATATAGCGTTCTTAATTGGTCAGACAGCGCACAATGGAACAAAATGACGGAAAAATGTTCAAAATGCGATTCCGGCTACATTTTTCAATCGATTTCAAATTTTGTTTTCAATTAAAGCAAACTAAATTGTTAAGAGTTTATAAAATAAATATAAAAAATATTTAGTGGCCCTAAATGACAAGACAGCGCACAGTGGTGCAAAATGACAAGAAAATGTTCAAAATACGATTCCGACTACAATTTTCAATCGATTTCAAAATATTTTTTTTTTCAATTAAAGCCAACTAAATTCGTAAGTGATCCCTCAAGGTCAATTTAAAAAAATTCTAGATTTATATGCTTCTAATCTTCATGATTAGTGTTTCGAGGAGAACCTGATAAATGATTAAAAATAAATTTAACAAATATATAGCTACCCGAATTGACCAGACAGCGCACAATGGAACAAAATTTCGGAAAAATGTTCAAAATACGATTCTGGCTACATTTTTCAATCGATTTCAAATTCTATTTTCAATTAAATGAACTAAATTCATAAGAGATCTCGAAGCCAATTCAGAGTAACAACTATAATTTTTTATAAACAATTTAATTAAATAATTTCAAAATTTTTGCATTTTCATGCAGAAAACAATTTTGAAGTCGTCTTTTCTTTTGTTTATTTTAAAATTCTAAATTGTTATTGAAATTTTTTAAGGACTCGAATTCGCAGTCTTTTTTTGAAAATGATTTTTTGCGAGCACTCTGAACTGTGTTCAAAATTATTTAATTAAAATAAATTAAACAAATTAATAACTTTCCTCCTAAATTGTCTATTTCGGTACATACCTTTCTGATTTCTAAAGTGCACAAAATTTTTTTTTACTTTTTTGCATAACTTTGCATTGGCCTTTTAAGTTTGTTTATTTCCACGACCGTCACAAAACTGGTTACGGATAAAATGAATGTCAAACTACAGAAATAAAACAGTCTTCATAAATTATGCGTAGATAACGAAGTCAAGTCTATTTGGACTAACTACGTGCGTGTCATATGAATTTTTTATTAATTCCTATATCTATTTCCGGAATTCAATTATACACACTTGTTTATTTTCACCCTGATAACAGATAATAATGTCAATGACAATGAAAATGTGTGTCTTATGGAATGTGTTCTTTTATTGATATATAATTACACTAACAAATTAAGAATAACTTAACAAATAATTTACATGACTAAATTTCTAAAGGGACTAATCACTCTACTTTTAATAAACTTCTTAATGTAAGAGACTTAAATACAATTAGCAAAATTACAATCTGCCAGTAACAATAATTTATTGACAGATAATTATTTTGCAATTTTTTTCAATCTTAAGATTTAAAAAGTAGATTCTAATATTATACAAGCGTTTCACGTTTTTCATCTCAAAGGAACAACCTTTTGCATAATTAAACATTTAATATTCTCACTGTGTTTACTCGTCCAGGGAGTGTTTTTTCGTATTTATTCAGGACGGGAATGTTTGATTTTGCTTTAAAAAAAAAAAAAAAAATTTTTTACATTTTGCAGTCGTCACGATCCACGTTTTGTGCCCAATCACAGAGGAATGTTTCGGGGTTGTATAGGAGGCCATCCCGGCATTGGAATTTCAATGGTTTTCCATAAACGCAGCGGTAGTACTGAAATCATAAAAAATCATTTTTTTTATTATTATATTATATATATATATATATTAATTTTAATTTTTCAGGGTGGCCGCAGGTCAAGAAAAGCCTGAAAATCTGGGAAAAATCAGGAATTTTGAAAAAAAAATGGAAAAGTCAGGGCATTTCTGTAAGAAACACTTTAGTAGTATTACCTAGGCCGCACAGTGGAAATTGGAAAACGAGGTTCAAAATGACATTTAGAACGTAATTATCCACCGATTCTCGATTTTTTTTTTAAATTCAGAACTAAATTTTTCAGAAAATGGTGAGAGTAGATTTTTTATTTTTTTGTTTATTTGATTGTTGATTTTGCCATTGTGCTTTAATATTGAATGTCATTTCTTCATTTTATAAACAAATGCACATTTTGGACGTTTTTAGGCGATAAAGAAACAGTTTTTTCTTTCGAACTTGTTGTAATTATATTGCCAATGATGTTTTCTGAAAAAAATTTGGCCACTCATCAATATTTTTTTATTTTATAAACAAATTATATAAACAAATGCACATTTTGGGTGTTTTTAGGCGAAAAGAAACCGTTTTTTTCGACTTTCTTGCACTTATATTGCCAATGATGTTTTCTGAAAATTTTTTTGCCACTTATCAATATTTTTTTATTTTATAAACAAATTATATAAACAAATACACATTTTGGGCGTTTTTAGGCGAAAAGTAATCGTTTTTTCTTATTAACTTGCTGAAATTATTATGCAAATGATGTTTTCTAAGAAAAATTTTGCAACCCATCAATATTTGTTTATTTTATAAACAAAGTATATAAACAAATGTACATTTTCAGCATTTTTAAGCGAAAAGAAGTCGTTTTTTCTGACCTTGCAGACATTATATTGCCAATGATGTTTTGTGAACAAATTTTTACCGCCCATCAATATTTGTTTATTTTATAAACAAATTATATAAACAAATGCACCTTTTGGGCAATTTTTAGCGAAAATAAACCGTTTTTCTTCTGACCTTGCTAATATTATATTGCCAATAATGTTTTCTGAAAATTGTGTTACCACCCATCAATATTTGTTTACTTTATAAACAAATGTACATTTTCAGCGTTTTTAAGAGAAAATAAGTCGTTTTTTCTCCTGACCTTGCTGAAATTATATTGCCAATGATGTTTTCTGAAAAAATTTCGCCATTCATTAATGTTCACTTATTTTAAAAACAAATTATATAAATAAATTCACATATAACGAGTTTTTAAGCGAAAAAATATCGTTTTTTCTTCTGATCTTGTTGCAGTTATATGGCCAATGATGTTCTATCGAAAAATGTTGCCAAGCACCGCTAATCGTTTATTTTATAAATAAATTATATAAAAAAATGTACATTGCAGATATTTATAGGCAGAAAGAAATCGTTTTTCTTTTATTATTGTTTAAACTATATTGACAATGAATTGTCTAGATGAAATATTGTCATGCCTCATTATTTGTTTATTTAAAAAAAAATTAGGTAAACGCCTAAAATGTTCATTTTTTGTATAATTTGTTTATAATATAAGCAAATATTAATGCGTATCAATTTTTTTTTAGAAACCATAATTGAAAATATAATTTCAGCAAGGTCAGAGGAAAAAAACGAATTCTTTTCGCTTAAAAACGCTGAAAATGTACATTTGTTTATATAATTTGTTTATAACGTAAACAAATATTGTAAGTGGCAATAAAATTTTCAGAAAACATTATTGGCAATATAATTTTTGCAAGGTCAGATGAGAAAACGGTTTGTTTTCGCTTAAAAACGCTCAAAATGTGCATTTGTTTATATAATTTGTTTATTAAATAAACAAATATTGATGGATGGCAAAATTTTTTTAGAAAAAAAATCATTGGCAATATACTTTCAGCAAGGTCGAAAAAAACGATTTCTTTCGCTTGAAAACACCCAAAATGTGCATTTGTTTATATAATTTGTTTATAAAATAAACAAATATTGATGACTGGCAAAAACTTTTTGAAGAAACATCATTGGCAATATGATTGCAAGAAGGTCGAAAGAAAAAACGGTTTCTTTTCGCCTAAAAACGCTCAAAATGTGCATTTGTTTATATAATTTGTTTATTAAATAAACAAATATTGATGGGTGGCAAAATTTTGTTAGAAAAACATCATTGGCAATATACTTTCAGCAAGGTCGAAAAAAACGATTTCTTTCGCTTGAAAACACCCTACATGTGCATTTTTTTATATAATTTGTTTATAAAATAAACAAATAACATTCAATATTAAATTTCAATGGCCACGTATCATCTTAACGATGAAGGCAAGCGATTTCAGAGCAGAAATATACTTGAAGACGAATAACCGGTAATGTCGATCATTTGTTAATATAATTTGTTTATAACAATTAACATTATATAACATTATATAACATAACAATTAAATTTTTTTCGCTGTTTGCATTAACATAACAATTAAATAAACAACAAAATAAAAAATCTACTCTCACCATTTTCTGAAAAATTTAGTTCTGAATTCAAAAAAAAAAAAATCTAAAATCGGTGCATAATTACGTTCTAAATGTCATTTTGAACCTCGTTTTCCAATTTCTCCCCACTGTGGACCGGTTGGAAGGATCCATTGTTCAAAATATTTAGTAGAAAATTTATGTAGTATTCCGAAATTTGCCTTTTTTTTTGAGAAAATAAATTTTTTAAAATAAAATCAAGTATTTTTTTAAAATTCGTCTTTGTTAATTAAATACAACTGTTTTTTACTTTTAATTAAAACCATTTTATTATTTAAAACCAAATTATTGTGGAATTTTCAAGTCAAAAATACGAATTTTCTATGAAACAGCTGAATTTTTAAGCCAAAAAAAAACGAATTTTCAATTTAAAAAAATTGAATTTTCTACCCGAGAATATGCATTAACAACAAAAAAGTCAACTTACAACCAATTAGTTGAATTTTCAACAAAATAGGTAATTTTTCATTTAAAAAAATTACCTTCTAACTGAAAAAAACGAATTTTCAATAAAAATTATGAATCTTCAACCAAAAAAATAAACATTTAAGAAAATTGTTCAACTTTCAACCAATTTCCTATTTAAAACGTTTTAAAATGCAATTTGGAAGACCTAAATAATTACAAAACAATTAAAAGCGGTTGAATTAAATATTTTTGACAAAAAAGTTTTAAGTTGATTAAT
Organism: Andricus curvator; assembly: GCA_932195095.1. Classification (NCBI taxonomy): domain Eukaryota; kingdom Metazoa; phylum Arthropoda; class Insecta; order Hymenoptera; family Cynipidae; genus Andricus; species Andricus curvator. The sequence continues at coordinate 17,665 of CAKNYM010042391.1, forward strand.
TATAAATATAAATTAATTATTTTTTAAATTGAACTGTAGTTCGAACATTAAAAATTGAATGAAACTTTATAAACTATTTGCAATTTTCAAAAAAACTAAAATTATTAGGTTCATAATTGAACGCTTTCATTTAATTTGAAATCATATTCAAATATTATTTCAGTCTAAAATATTCAATATTCAACCCATTCAATTTGAACATTTTTTTTATTAAAGAACGATTTTTTAATTTTCAGCAATATTTGATTGTTAATTTAAAATTAGAAATTATCAATGAAATAGTCAAACCTAAACAATTTGAAACTTAATTTAAAGTTTGAACGTTAGAATTTTAATTGCTCGATTTAAAAAATATTTAATTTGTAAGTAAAAATGTTTATAAATTTATTTATTGATTCTTTAATTTAGAGTATCAAAAATTATAGTGTGGTTTTAAATTTTTTAATCATAAATCTTTGAACTGTTTATTTTATCAAAGTTTACAATTATTCAACTGAAAAGTGTTAAAAGCTTCCATTCAAAACATGTATATTATTAAACGTTTGAATTTAAAATTTCGGAATTAAAATTCTTTTGAGGTTTAATTTAAAAAATTTCATTTTAAATAGAGTTCCACTGTGAGTGCTTTAATTTTCAGTTTACTTTTGATTACTTCAAATGAAAAAAATTTTAGCTTTAAGAGATCAAATTTTTAAATTTCAGCGACTGTGAAAATTTTTTGCATTTATTTAGTAAAAGTTCCTTTGCATTTGTTGTCTTGTTTAAAAAAAATTAAATTTGGGTTTTATCAAATCCCCAAATAAGTCACTCTTCAGCTTAAGAAAAAATAAAATTCTTAAATAAACTATTCATCAATGTTGTAACATAAAATAAAATAGAAAAGTTGGCGGTTTTATGATTATAAAACTGACAATTATTTCTTTAGAATTTGATGATTTTTGAAAATGATGATGGTTCATGGGAGGATTTAGAGATTTTTGAAATTTATTATTTAAAGATTTTAACTTAAATCTTTGTCAAGTTGATGATCAAATATTTGAAGGATTTTCTGACTCCTCAATTTGATGATTTGATGATTCGAATATTCACATTAATGATTTTAGAATTATTGATTATTTGAGGACTTTATTGTGCATTTATTTAATAAAATTATGTTTATTGTCATGTTTAAAAATATTAAATTTGAGTTTCATCAAATCATCAAATCCTCGAATGAGTCACTCTTCAGCTTAAGAAAATATAAAATCCTCAAATAAAGTATTCATCAATGTTTTACACCAGAACATCATCAATTTCAGTTTTCATCATATCCTCAAACATAAAATAAAATAGAAAATTCAAGAAATTTATGACTATAATGCTGAAAGTTATTTCTTCAGAAAATTTTATCATGTAAAGATTTAATGACATGTGATTTTGATGATTTTTTATAATGATGATTCATTCAAAGATTTTAAATTGATGATTTGTGAAAATGTTGTTCAACTCGTTTGAGGATTTTCTTAATCCTCAATTTGATGATTTGATGATTCGAATATTCACATTAACAATTTTGGAATTATTGATTATTTGAGGACTTTATACCTTGTGAACAAAATTTTTACAAGAAAGTACAACATTTCTACAACTGTAATTTTTTGTTAAAACATGTATTGTTTTGTTAAAAAAATGTACAATATTTAACAAAAAAATACAGTTCAATACAAATAGCTAATTTTTTCTTGTATTTTCTTGTAGAAAAGTAAATAAATTAACAGTAAAGTACAAGTTTCTACTATTGAGACGAATTTTGTACTTTTTTTGTGGAATTTTTTGTACATTGTTGTATTTTATTGTAGTTTTAATTTTCTACAAGAATCTGCAGAAATTTACAGCGTTTACAGTCAAAAATTTGTTCTTTTTCGACATAGGACAACAAATATTTAGAATTTTGCAATGAAATAATTTTAAATTATCAACAAAAACTTTTGACTTCAGATAACATTTTTTCATTTAAAGTTACAAAAAGTGGGCCGCAAATTAAAACACTGGAAGTGGAATACTTTTGGAAAATTTTTCAATCAAAAGTCGTTAAGCTGCAAAATTTTAAATTTTAACTTTCATACCTTGTACAGTTAAAAGATTTAAAAAAATAGAAATCCACGCTATCGTTTTCAATGCTATGAATTTAAGAATATCGATGAAAAAATTTATAAATTATAAAAATTATATTATTTTAAGCAATTTTAAGCTAGAAACATTCATTTATACATTTCAATTTGGTTTGAAATCTTTTTAAATATTATCTTAAAAATTTGTTTGAAAAAAATCCTTTAAAAATTCTCCAGGACTCTAATCATAATTTTATTATCTTTGAACTCGGAATTTTTCGTTCAATTTTTTGAAAATCCTGCAAAAGTAAATAAATTACCTTAAAATCATCCAGATTCTTTTTTGAAAATTGTGGAAATCTTATTAAATATTCTTTTAAATTAATTTCAAAAAATCTATATTGTATTTTACGTGATTTATTTTCCAAATTAATAATTGTTCAATTGTCATTTATTATTCAAAATTTTGTTTCGAAATCTTTAAATATCTATATTTAGTTTCTTGTTTTTCGAAATATTTTCCAGCTTAAAATTAAGTTTGGATCTTCTCAAAACTGGCAAATATCTCTTAAACTAACTGAAATTTTGTCCAAATTGATAATTGTTCAATTGTAATTTATTCATTAAAATTAAATAATTTCACTTATGATATAAGGCTTTCTATTTCAAATAATTCAGTTTAAAATGGTTTACTTTTTAATATTTGATTTATAGTTGCTCATTTTAAATGAAAAGTAAAATATTGTTAAATATTCAAAAAATGTCTTCCTTAATTAAAAAATTTCATATTAAATGAATTTAAAATGGAATATTTCAGATTGAATTTTCAAATTAAGAATAGTTTATAGTTTCAAGCAAATGTTTACATTTGTTTAACTACTGAGGCTTTCAAATTGAAAAATTTATATTTTTAACATTAATATCCGTGATTACTTAATTATTATTAATTAATTAATTAATTGTTTTTGAATTGTAGTTTCTTGTAGAAACTTATATATGACATATCCTACAAAAATTTTAAAATTCTGTAGTTTTCTGTAATACCTTGTAGATTTATACAACAAAGTAAAAAAATATTAATAAAATTTATACAAATTTTTGAATTGTAGAAACTTATACTTTATTGTTCATTCTTTTAATTTTCTACGAGAAAATACAAAAAAAATAGTTATTTGTATATAACTCTATTTTTTTGTTAAATTTTGTACATTTTTGTACAAAAAATTACATGTTTTAACAAAAAATTACAGGTGTAGAAATATTGTACTTTCTTTTAAAATTTTTTTCCACCAATGTTAAAAATAGAAATTTTTCAATTTGAAAGTCTCAGTACTTAAACAAGTGTAAATTTAATTTGAAAAAATTTTGAAAAACTAAACGTTCTTATTCAGTTCCAAGTCCTATTAAAATATTGTTTCAATTTAAAATATTCCATTTTTAATCCATTTTTAATTCCATTTTTGAGAAAAAAAAATTTCTCAAGTTTGCTGGAAAAATTTTAAATGATTTTTTGTTTTTAAAAATTGATTTTAGGAGAATATTTAAAAAGATTTGAAAAAATTGCTTGAATAATAAATGACAATTGAACAATTATTCATTTGGAGAATAATCGAGTGAGTTTAAAATATCTTTAGAAGTTTTGAAAAGATTCCAAAATGATTTAAAACGTAAAAAGATTTCCCAAACATTTAAAACACAATGACAATCTAGATTTTTGAATATGTCGAACATCAAATTTATAAGCTCTTTAAGCATTTTGAAAGGTTTTAAATGAATGACAAATTTGTATCAAAATTCCTAGAAAAACTAAAAATATATTTTTTTTTCATTAATTTAAAACGAATATTTAATAAGATTTCCTAAATTTTCAAAAAAGAATCTGGATGATTTAAAGGTAATTTTCTTACTTTTGAAGGAATGAAAAGATTCCAAAATAATTTAAAACGTGAAAATATTTCAAAACATTAAGAACACAATTTAGATTTTTGAAGATGTCGAACACAACATTTATAAGCTTTTTAAGGATTTTCAAGGATTTTAAATGAATGAAAAATTTGTATCAAAATTACTAGAAAAACTAATAATATATATATTTTTTAATTAATTTTAACCCTTCGAGTACACACTGGGTCAATCTGACCCACAAACAATTTTTGATCGAAAAAGAATTTCCATATAAATTTTTAGCTTAAAATATTAACAATTAAAGAAGTTACGATTTTTTTTCGTAAAATTTAAGTTTTCAACAACAACAACAAATTTTCGTGAATTTTTTAAAGTATGTTTAAGACTTTAAAGACACTTATGATAATTATAAATTACTTCAAAATACTTGAAAGTATACCTCTAAATTTTGGTAAGTAAAAAGGTTCAGTAGTTGTGAAGTTATAGACGATCAAAAAATAAACAGGGTCAGATGGAAACGAAAATTGAACGAATAATTCCGCGTTCCAAGATAATAAAATTATTGTTAGATTCCTGGAAAATTTTTAAAGGATTTTTTTAAAAACAAATTTTTAAGCTTTAAGCTTGAAATTGCTTAAAATAATATAATTTTGAAAATTTATAATTTTTTAAATCCATATTCTTCAATTCATAGCATTGAAAATGACAGCGTGGATTTTTTTTTAATCTTTCAACTGTACAATGTATACACCAGAACATCAATTTCAAAAAATGAAAAATCATCAATTTCATTATTATT
>CAKNYM010042391.1:22468-39982 GCA_932195095.1 Andricus curvator
GTTTAAAATATTAAATTTGGTTTCATCAAATCCTCGAATGAGTCACTTTTCAGCCTAAGAAAATATAAAGTCCTCAAACAAAGTATTCATCAATATTATACGCCAGAACATCAATTTTATTAACCAAAAAATCATCAATTTCAGTATTCATCATATCCTTAAACATATAATAAAAAAGAAAATTTGAAGATTTTATAATTATAAAGTTGATCATTAATTCTTCAGACTTTGATCATTTAAAGATTTAATGAATTTTATGATTTTTGAAAATGATAATGGCTCATTTTAGGATTTAGAGATTTCAGAATTTGATGATTTTTAAGATTTTAATTTCATGATTTGTGATGATGTTGATCAACTATTTTGAGGATTTTCTGAATCCTCAATTTGATGATTTGAATATTCACATGAATGATTTTGGTATTATTGATTATTTGAGAACTTTATTGTGTATTTATTAATTTAAAGTTTTTTATTCTTCATGTTTAAAAATATTAAATTTGGGTTTCATCAAATCATCAAAGCCTCGAGTGAGTCACTCTTCAGCCCAAAAAAATATAAAATCCTGAAATAAAGTATTCATCAATTATACACCAGAACATCATCAATTTCAGTTTTCATCATATCCTCAAACATAAAATAAAATATTTAAGAATTTTATGACTATGAAGCTGACAATTAATTCTTTAGAGAATTTCATCATGTTAAGATTTAATGACATGTGAATTTGATGATTTTTGAAAATGATGATGGATCATTGGAGGATTTAGAGATTTCTGAAATTGATTATTATATCAAGATTTTAACTTAATGCTTTGTCAAGCTGACGATCAACACTTTCAAGGATTTTTTGAATCCTCAATTTGATGATTTGATGATTCGAATATTCACACTGATGATTTTGGAATTATTGATTATTTGATGACTTCATTGTGCATTTATTTAATAAAATTATGTTTATTTTCATGTTTAAAAATATTAAATTTGGGTTTCATCAAATCATCAAATCCTCGAACGAGTCACTCTTCAGCTTAACAAAATGTAAAATCATCAGTTTCAGTATTCATCATATCCTCAAACATAAATAAAAAAGAAAATTTGAGGATTTTATGATTATGAAGTTGACACTTTTTCAGCGTTCGATCATTTAAAGCTTCACTGAATTTGATGATTTTTGAAAATGATGATGGCTCATTGGAGGATTCGAAAATTTCAGAAATTGATGATTCTGAGGATTTTAATTTCATGATTTGTGATGATGTTGATCAACTCGTTTGAGGAATTTCTGAATCCTCAATTTGATGATTTGATTATTGATTCACCATACAAATTATGCTATTTTTACTTACCGAAGTGCAGAATCTTGAAGGCATGAAATCCTGGTCCCCACACTGAATTTCATTCGAATTTTCATCAATTTCATCAATAGGATTCGGAGTCGAAATCGGTTTTCCTGGCCAAGTTGGACGGGGAGTGGTTTCCTCAGTTTCCCTTGAAGGGGTCGTTGAAGGTGGTTTTGTTGCTGGAGGTTTTTGTGTTGGGGGTTTTTGTGTTGGAGGTTTTTGTGTTGGAGGTTTTTGTGTTGGGGGTTTCGTTTGTCCAGAACCAGGACTGGGAGTCGTACTGGGTGGTCTTGACCATTCAGGCTAAACAAAAACAAATAAACAAAAATTAATAATAATCAAACTAAACTTTTTAAAATTTCAAATGGTTACAGGTCTCAGAATCGCGCCACTATTCACATTCAAAGTGATGTATTCAGAGAATTTAAAAAATTTCAAGTAACAGACTTCAACAAGTTTATTCTGATTTCAAAGGATTGAAAAGTTTTAAAAATTGTTGAAAAAATTCCATTGTTGAAACTTCAACATTTGAAAATTGAAATATTCAACAATTGAGAATTCAGTTTTAAATACTTTAATTTTCAACAGAAAATTCGAAATTGAATTATAAACTGTGGAAAATTCAGGCTAAACACTAAAACATAAATAAAAATTAATAATAATTAAACTAAACTTTTTTAAATTTGAAATGGTTGCAGGCCTCAGAATCGTGCCACTATTCACATTCAAAGTGATGTATTCAGAGAATTTCAAAAATTTCAAGTAACAGACTTCAACAAGTTTATTCTGATTTCAGAGGATTACAAAGTTTTAAAAATTGTATTGAAAAAATTCCATTGTTGAAACTTCAACATTAGAAAATTAAAATATTCAAAAATTGAAAATTCAATTTTCTTTAATTGTCAAGAGTTGAAAAATCAACTTTTTAAAACTGAAAAAAATGAATTTTCAACAGTTTACTTTTCAGCAGTTTAACTTTCAATAGTTTAATTTTCAACAGAAAATTCGAAATTGAATTATAAACTGTGGAAAATTCAGGCTAAACAAGAACAAATAAATACAAATTAATAATAATTAAACTAAACTTTTTTAAAATTTTAAATGGTTACAAGCCTCAGAATCGCGCAACTATTCACATTCAAAGTGATGTATTCAGAGAATTTCAAAAATTTCAACTAACAGACTTCAACAAGTTTTTTCTGATTTCAGAGGATTAAAAAGTTTTCAAAATTTTTGAAGAAATTTTAGAAGATGTTAGAAATTTCAAGGGTTTCTAGGGTATTTTACAAGACTCTAGGAAATTTAAAAGGATTACAAAACTTTCAAAGGGGGTTTAAAAGGGTATCCAAGATATAAGTTTAAGTTTAATTTTCAACAGTTCAATTTTCAACAGAAAATTCAAAATCAAATTTTAAACTGTTGAAAAATCAATTTTCAAAAGTTGAATTTTCAAAGTTGAAAATTCTACTTTCGAAAATTGAAGAAAATAATATTGAATTTTCGACAGTCGCAAATTCAACGTTTTAAAATTTAAATATTGCATTGTTGAAGCTTCAACATTTGGAAATTGAAATATTCAAGAATTGAATATTCAATTTTCTTTAATTGTCAAGAGTTGAAAAAACAACTTTTGAAAACTGAAAAAATTGAATTTTCAACAGTTTAATTTTCATCAGTTAAATTTTCAACATTTTAATTTTCAATATTCTAATTTTCTTCAATTTTCAGAATTGAAAATTGAATTTACTTCCATTTTCAAAGTTGAAAATTCAATTTTAAATACTTTGATTTTCAACAGTTTAACTTTTAGTAGTTTAATTTTCAACAGAAAATTCGAAATTGAATTATAAACTGTGGAAAATTCAGGCTAAACAAGAACAAATAAATAAAAATGATTAATAATGAAACTATACTTTCTTTAATTTCAAATGGTTTTAGGCCTCAGAATCGCGCCACTATTCACATTCAAAGTGATGTATTCAGAGAATTTAAAAAATATCAAGGAATTTAACAGACTTCAACAAGTTTTTTCTGATTTCAGAGGATTGAAAAGTTTTCAAAATTGTTGAAGAAATTGTATAAGATATTGGAAATTTCAAGGGATTTGTAGGGATTTTAGGGTATTTTACAAGACTCCAGGAAAGTGATTCTAAATTTTAAAGGGGTTTTAAAAGGATATTGAAGATATAAAAGAATTTTCAAGATTTAATAATTTTTAATGAAATTTTAAAAGATTTCAAGAAGTTTAATTTTCAACAGTTCAATTTTCAATGGTTTAATTTTCAACAGAAAATTAAAAATTGAATTTTAAACTGTTAAAAATTCAATTTTCAATAGTTGAAAATTCTACTTTTGAAAATTGAAGGAAATTATATTGAATTTTCGACAGTCGCAAACTCAACTTTTGAAAATTTAAATATTCCATTGTTGAAACTTCAACATTTGAAAATTGAAATATTCAACAATTGAAAGTTCAATTTTCTTTAATTGTCAAGAGTTGAAAAATCAACTTTTGAAAACTGAAAAAATTGAATTTCCAACAGTTTAATTTTTATTAGTTAAATTTTCAACGATGAAAATTTCAACATTTTAATTTTCAATATTCTAATTTTCTTCAATTTCCAATATTCTTATTTACTTTAATTTTCAGAGTTGAAAATTGAATTTACTTCCATTTTCAAAGTTGAAAATTCAATTTTAAATACTCTAATTTTCAACAGTTTAATGTTCAACAGTTTACCTTTCAATAGTTTAATTTTCAACAGAAAATTCGAAATTGAATTATAAACTGTGGAAAATTCAGGCTAAACAAGAACAAATAAATAAAAATTAATAATAATTAAACTAAACGTTTTTTAATTTGAAATGGTTACAGGCCTCAGAATCGCGCCACTATTCACATGCAAAGTGATGTATTCAGAGAATTTCAAAAATTTCAAGGAATTTAACAGACTTCAACAAGTTTTTTCTGATTTCAGAGGATTGAAAAGTTTTCAAAATTTTAAAAATTTAAAAACATTAATAAAAGAATTTTAAAGATTTAATCATTTTAAATAAAATTTTAAAAGATTTCAAGAAGTTTAATTTTCAACAGTTCAATTTTCATTGGTTCAATTTTCAACAGAAAATTCAAAATTAAATTTTAAAGTGTCGGAAATTCAATTTTCAATAGCTAAAAATTCTACTTTTGAAAATTGAAGAAAATAATATTGAATTTTCAACAGTCGCAAACTCAACTTTTGAAAATTTAAATATTCCATTGTTGAAACTTCAACATTTGAAAATTGAAATATTCAACAATTAAAAATTCAATTTTCCTTAATTGTCAAGAGTTGAAAAATCAACTTTTGAAAACTGAAAACAGTGAATTTTCAACAGTTTAATTTTCATCAGTTAAATTTTCAACGATTAAATTTTCAACATTTTAATTTTCAATATTCTAATTTTCTTCAATTTTCAAAGTTGAAAATTCAATTTTAAATACTTCAATTTTCAATATTCTAATTTTCCACAGTTTAACTTTCAATAGTTTAATTTTCAACAGAAAATTCGAAATTGAATTATAAACTGTGGAAAATTCAGGCTAAACAAGAACAAATAAATAAAAATTATTAATAATTAAACTAAATTTTTTGAAATTTTAAATAGTTACAGGCCTCAAAATCGCGCCACTATTCACATTCAAAGTGATGTATTCAGAGAATTTCAAGAATTTCAAGGAATTTAACAGATTTCAACAAGTTTTTTCTGATTTCAGAGGATTGAAAAGTTTTCAAACTTGTTGAAGAAATTTTATAAGATATTGGAAATTTCAAGGGATTTGTAGGGATGTTGGGATTTTAGGGTATTTTACAAGACTCCAGGAAATTTAAAGAGATTATAAATTTCAAAGGGATTCTAAAAGGGTATCAAAGATATAAAAGAATTTTCAAGATTTAATAATTTTTAATAAAATTTTAAAAGATTTCAAGAAGTTTAATTTTCAACCGTTCAATTTTCAATGGTTTAATTTTCAATGGTTTGATTTTCAACAGAAAATTCAAAATTAAATTTTAAACTGTTGAAAATTCAATTTTCAATAGTTGAAAATTCAATTTTCAATATTTTCAAATTCTACTTTTGAAAATTGAAGAAAATAATATTGAATTTTCGACAGTGGCAAACTCGACTTTTGAAAATTTAAATATTCCACTGTTTAAACAGGAAATTTGATTTTCAATTGTTTAAAATTTGATTTTCTTCAATTTTTAACAGTTGGAACATCAACTTTTAAAAACCGAACAATTGTATTTTCTTCAGTTTTCAATAGTTTAATTCTAAAGATTTGAAAATTCACCTTTTAATAACTGAAAAAATTGAAATTTCAACAGTTTAACTTTCAAAATTTGAATTATCAACAAATTAATTTTTAACAGTTTGATTTTAAATAGTTGAATTTTCAACAGGAAATTGAAGCAAATTGAGAACTGAATTTTCAACAGTGGAAAATTCAATTTTCTTTAATTGTCAAGATTTGAAAAATCAACTTTTGAAAACTGAAAAAATTGAATTTTCAAAAGTTAAATTTTCAACGATTAAATTTTTAAAATTTTAATTTTCAATACTTCATTTTTCTACAGAAAATTGAAAATTGAATTTTCAGCTATTGAAAATTCAATTTTCTTCAATTTTCAGATTTGAAAATTTTATTTTATTTCATTTTAAAAATTGAAAATGGAATTTGAAACAGTTGAGAATTTAATTTAATTATTTGAATTTTCAACAGTTTTATTTTAAAGAGTTTAATTTTCAACCGAAAATTACAAAATTTAATTTTAAACTGTTGAAAATTAAAGAAGATAAAATTGAATTTTCGACATTCCCAAATTCATCTTTTGAAAATTTAAATATTTAAGTGTTGAAAATTTAAATATCCAACTGTTGAAAATTCAATTATTCTCAATTTTCAAGAGTTGAAAACGCAACTTTTGAAAACTGAAAAAATGGAATTTTCAGCAGTTAAATTTTCAACGATTAAATTTTCAACATCTTAATTTTCAATATTCAAATTTTCTTCAATTTTCAATATTCAAATTTTTTTTCAATTTTTAATATTCTAATTTTCTTCAATTTTCAGAGTTGAAAATTGAATTTACTTCCATTTTCAAAGTTAAAAATGGAATTTTAAACAGTTGAAAATTCAATTTTAATTAGATAACTTTCCAACAGTTAAGTTTTAAATACATATAGTTGAATTTCCAATTATAAAAATAAGTTTTCAATTTTTTTAAATAATTTTTTTATAATACAGTTGAATTGTCTACAAACTAGTTGAATTTTCAAGACAAAAAAAAAACAATTTTCGTAACAAAACATTTGAATTTTTAACCCAAAAATATGAAGTTTCCACAATAAGGTAAATTTTCAAACAGTTAAATTTTCAACAAAATAATTTAATTTTTAAACTAAAAATATCAATTTAAAAAAATTTTAATATTCAACTCTTCATTAAAAAAAATATATAATTTTCAATTTAGAAAAACGAATTTTCTATTATACAAAACAATTGAATTATCAAACCGAAAATATGAGTTTTCGATAAAAAAGTTAATTTTCTACCAAAAAGACGAATTTCCAACAAAATGCATAAATTTCTAACCAAATAATTCAATTTTTAAACTAAAAAGATCAGTTTTTGACCAAAAATAGAAAAGTCAATTTTTCATTTAAAAAAATGAATTTTCTACAGTACAGTTCAATTTTTAAGACAAACAAAAAAGATTTTCAACCCGAAAGTATGAAGTTTTAAGAAAAACGTAAAGACGAATTTTCAACAAACTACTTGAATTTTTAACAAAATAGTTAAATTTATTAAACTAAAAAGATCAATTTTTGACAAAAAATGGAATAGTTAAATTTTCATTAAACAAAATGAATTTTTATTTGAAAAAAATGAATTTTCTACAATATAGTTGAATTTTCAAGGAAAAAAAAAAAGAAATTTTCCATACAAGACAGTCGAATTTTCAACAAGAAAATATGAAGTTTGAACAAAAAAGTACATTTTCAACCAAAACATTAAATTTCAAACAAGAAGATTAATTTTCTAAAAAAAAAAAACACATTTTTCAACGAAATACATACATTTTTAGCCAAATATTTAAAAATTTTAAATGAATTTTCAACAAAGAAGTTCAATTTTCATCTGAGACATGAAATTTCTACTAAAAACTATGAATCTTGAGGCAAAAAATTAATTTTCAAAAAACTAGTTCAACTTTCAACCAAGGAGTTGAATTTTCAACAAAAAATATAATAGTTGATACTTCAACAACAAAATATTGAAATTTTAAATAAACAACAATTGATTTTAACCAAAAAAAGTATTATTTTCAACAAAATACTTAAATCTTCAACTAAAACCGATTAATTTACAATCAAATTATATTTGTAACCAAAAAATTTATTTTCTAAAAAAAAATTATTTTTCAACAAAGAAAATAAATTTTTAACCAAAAAGTTATATTTTCAACAAAGAAGAAGAATTTTCTACAAAAATTAATTTAATTTAAAAAAAAGGATTTTTATTAAAAAAGTAGATTTTCAACAAAAATTAAATTTATAAGCAAATAATTGAATTTTCAAACAAGAAGATTTATTTTATGCAACAACAACAAAATTCCAACGAAATGCATACATTTTTAGCAAAATAGTAGTTAAATTTTTAAACTAAAAATATCAATGTTTATAACAAATTGGAATATTTAAGTTTTCGTTACAAAAATTAATTTTCAATTTAAAAAAACGAACTTTTCAGACAAAACTGTTGAGTTATCATTTCGAAAATCTAAGCTTTCAATAAAAAAATTGATTTTCTACCAAACAAGACGAATTTTCAACAAATGACTTAAATTTTCAACTAAATAGTTTAATTTTTAAACTAAAAAGATCAATTTTTGACCAAAAATGAAATAGTCAAATTGAAATTTTCAACAATTCAAATTCAATTTTTGTTTAAAAATCAATTTTGGCAAACTGAAAAAATTGAATTTTTCACAGTTGAATTTTCAGCGATTAAATTTTCAACGTTTTAATTTTCAATTTTCTACAGAAAATTGAAGAGAATTGAAAATTGAATTTTCATTTCTTGGAAATTCAATTTTCTTCAATTTTCAGAGATGAAAATTTAATTTAATTCCATTTTAAAAGTTGAAAATGGAATTTTAAACAGTTGAAAATTTAATTGAATTAGTTGAATTTTTAACAGTTTAATTTGCAAAAGTCTAATTTTTAATAGTATAATTCTTAGCAGAAAATTGAATTTTAAAACGTTGAAAATTCAATTTTAAATAGTTGAATTTTCAACAGTTCAAAATTCTAGTTTTTAAAATCGAAGAAAATAAAATTGAATTTTGGACAGTCACAAATTGAAGTTTTGGAAATTCAAATATTCAATTGTTGAAATTTGAACAATTGAAAATTGAAATATTTAACTGTTGAAAATTCAATTTTATTCAATTTTCAAGTGTTGGAAACTCAATTTTTGAAAAACTGAAAGAATGGAATTTTCAAGTTCAACAGTTTAATTTTGAACAGTTAAATTTTCAACGATTAAATTTTTTAAAATTCTAATTGTGAGTAGTTCAATTTTCTACAGAAAAATGAAAAGAATTGAGAATTAAATTCAAAACTAATGAAAATTTAATTTTCTTCAACTTAATTTAAACAGTTGAAAATTAAATTTATTTAGTTGAATTTTCAACAGTTTAATTTTGAAGAGTAAAATTATCAACAAATTAATTGTCAAATATTTGATTTTGAATAGTTGAATGTTCAACAGAAAATTGAAAACTGAATTTTCAACAGTTGTAAATTCAATTTGAATGAAAATTGAATTGCAGTTTAATTTTTAATAGTTCGATTTTTAACAAAAATTTGAAAATTGAATTTTAAATAGTTGAATTTTCAACAAAAAATACAAAATTAAATTTTAAACTGTTGAAAATTCAATTTTTAAATAGTTGAAAATGATACTTGTGAAAATTTAAATATTCCATTGTTGAAACTTCAACATTTCAAAATTTAAATATTCAACAATTGAAAATTCAATTTTTTTAATTGTCAAAGTTAAAAAATCAACTTTTGAAATCTGAAAAACTTGAATTTTCAACATTAGAATTTTCAGTGATTAAATTTTTTACGTTTTAATTTTCAATTTTCTACAGAAAATTGAAGAGAATTGAAAATTGAATTTTCATTTATTGGAAATTCAATTTTCTTCAATTTTCAGAGATGAAAATTATATTTGATTTCATTTTCCAAGTTGAAAATGGAATTTTAAACAGTTGAAAATTTAATTGAATTAGTTGAATTTTCAACAGTTTAATTTTTAACAAAAAGTTCAAAATTGCATTTTAAACAGTTAAAAATTAGAGAAAAGAAAACTGAATTTTCGACAGTCCCAAATTCAGCTTTTGGAAATTTAAATATTCGACTGTTAAAAATTCAATTTTCCTCAATTTTGAAGAATTGAAAACACAACTTTTGATGACTGAAAAAATGGAATTTCCAACCATTTTTATTTATCAAGGAATATGTATTATCATGAGAGAATAACAGAAAAGATTTAACGTATTTTCAGACCAGATGGAGCTATGAAAGAAAAATTATTTTAATAATTTTTTTTCTGAAAAAAGATCTGCTTTCGCTCCGCTGGGAATCGAACCACAGAACTATTGATTTCCGGTCAGGTGCTTTCCCATTAAGCTACTAGAGAGATCGAGAGAAGAAACTTTTTTCAGAAATACATGCATTATTTTGCTGGATGGTACACATCAAATTTTTCAAGGAATCTGTATTATCATGAGAGAATAACAGAAAATATTTGACGTCTTTTCAGACTAGATGCAGCTATGAAAGAAAAATTATTAAAAATTTTTTCTTTCAGAAAAAAGATCTTCTCCTTTCGCTCCGTTGGGAATCGAACCACAGAACTACTGATTTCCGGTCAGGTGCTTTCCCATTAAGCTACTAGAGAGATCGAAAGAAGAAACTTTTTTCAGAAATACATGCATTATTTTGCTAGATGGTACAAATAAAGTTTTTCAAGGAATCTGTATTATCATTAGAGAATAACAGAAAATATTTAACGCCTTTTCAGACTAGATGCAGCTATGCAAGAAAAATTATTTTAAATAATTTTTTCCTGAAAAAAGATCTCCTTTCGCTCCGCTGGGAATCGAACAGAACTACTGATTTCCGGTCAGGTGCGAAAGGAGAAAATCTTTATTCAGAAAAAAATTATTTAAAATAATTCTTTTTTCAGAAAAAAAAAATTTTAATAATTTTTATTAAAAAAAAAATACCCTTGGTGGAGTTTCATGGGTGGGCTCAGGAACTTCGTAGTTCTTCATATTGTCGTGTAAAATATGCGTTAGAGCGTTGGGTTTTCCACAAAGGCCCTTAAAATCGTCCATGTCTAGGGCCCAAATCATGGCTCCTGCATAGCCCTTTTTTTTGATAAAGTCCATTTTTATTTGGATACTTTCTTCATCTTCGTATCCCACCCATTGATTACCTAGAAATTAAGGATTAATAATAAAAAAAAGTATCAAAAATTAAAAAAAAATAATTTTTAAAATCAAAATTATAAATAATAAAAATTTGTTTTTTCGGCTCGAAAACTTAACAATATTGTACAATATAATTTAACTATTTTGAAAAAAAATTTTTTTTCTTTTAATTAAATTAAATTTTGAAATGAAAATTCAAATATTCCATTTTTGGTCGAAAAAAACTCTTTTTTGGTAGAAAATAAATTTTTTGGTTGGAAATATAATTTGATTGTAAATTAATCAGTTTTAGTTGAGGATTTAAATGTTTTGTTGAAAATTCTACTTTTTTTGGTTGAATGAAATTGTTGTTTATTTAAAATTTAAATATTTTTTTCTTAAAATATCAACAATTTTTTTGGGTTAAAAAATAATTTTTTAAGTAAATATTTAACGAATTGGTTGAAAATTAACATATTTAGTTAAACTCCTAATTTTCGGGTTGAAAATTCAACTAGTTTTTATATAAATGTCATTTTTTTAAATTGAAAATTCAACAATTTGTTAGGAAAATTAACTAATCGGTGGAAATTTAAACTACTTTATTAAAAATTCAACTTTATAGTTGAAGATTCATAATTTTAGTTGAAAATTCATTTGATTGGTTGTAAATTCGAATAATTTTTTGAAAAATCGTTTTTCTTTTAATTAAATTACATTTTTAAATGAAAATTCAACTATTCCATTATTGGTTGAAAAAAATCTTTTTTGGTAGAAAATCAATTTTTTGGTTACAAATATAATTTGATTGTAAATTAATCAGTTTTAGTTGAAGATTTAAATGTTTTGTTGAAAATGCTACTTTTTTTGGTTGAATGAGATTGTTTATTTAAAATTTAAATATTTTTTTCTTAAAATATCAACAATTTTTTTGGGTTGAAAAATAATTTTTCAAGTAAATATTTAACTATTTGGTTGAAAATTAAGAAATTTATTTAAACTCCTAATTTTTGGGTTAAAATTCAACTTGTTTTTATATAAATGTCATTTTTTTATCTTGAAAATTCAACAATTTGGTAGAAAATTTAACTATATTGTACCAAATTCCAATTTTTTGTAAGACATTCATTTTTCTATGTTGGAAATTAATGTTTAAAATTAAAATTTAAATATTTGATTTTTTTATAAAAATTAATTAAAATTTTTTTCAACTATTTGGCTAGAAATGTATGTATTTCGTTAAAAATTCGTTTTTTTTTTGGTAGAAAATTAATCTTCTTAGTTGCAAATTCAACTATTTGGTTAAAAATTTATCTATTTGGTTGCAAATTCACATTCTTGTTGAAACTTCTTATTTTTGGGTTGAAAATTCTTTTTTTTTTCATTGAAAATTAATTATTTAAAATGAAAATTGAACTATTCCATTTTTGGTCAAAAATTGATCTTTTTAGTTAAAAAATTAAACTATTGGGTTGAAAATTAATTTTTTTATTGAAGGCTTACATTTTCGAAATAATAACTCAACAGTTTTATCTAAAAAGTTCGTTTTTCTAAATTGCAAATTAATTTTTGTAATGAAAACTTAAATATTCCAATTTTCGATAAACATTGATCTTTTAAGTTTGAAAATTTAAATATTATTTTGCTACAAATGTACGCATTTCGTTGAAATTTTGTTGTTGTTGCATAAAATAAATCTTCTTGTTCGAAAATTCAATTGTGTTTATAAATTTAATTTTGGTTGAAAATCTACTTTTTTGTTGAAAATTCTTTTTTTTTTAATTAAATTAATTTTGGTAGAAAATTATTCTTCTTGGTTGAAAATATAACTTTTTGGTTAAAAATTTATTTTCTTTGTTGGAAAATAATTTTTTTTGTAGAAAATAAATTGTTTGGTTACAAATATAATTTGATTGTAAATTAATCGGTTTTAGTGGAGGATTCAAGTATTTTGTTTAAAATTCTACTTTTTTTGTTTAAATTCAATTGTTGTCAAAAAATTGTTCAAAAATTAATTTTTTGCCTAATGATTTATAGTTTTAGTATAAATTTCATCTCTCAGATGAAATTTGAACTTCTTTGTTAAAAATTCATTTTTTGGGGTAAAATTTTTTTTAACTAAACATTCAACCATTTAGATGGAAAATTAATATTTTTGTTGAAACTTCTTATTTTCGGGTTGAAAATTCAACAATTTGGTAGAAAATTTGACTATATTGTAGAAAATTCCTTTTTCTAATTTGAGAATTAATTTTTTTAAATGAAAATTTTGATATTCCTATTTTTTTGATAAAAATTGATCTTTCTAGTTTAAAAATTTTTATATTTGGCTAAAAATGTATGTATTTCGTTGGAATTTTTTTTTTTGTAGAAAATAAATCTTCTTGTTTGAAAAATCAACTATTTGGTTAGAAAATTAAATTTTTTGGTTGAAAATTTAATTTTCTGTGCAAATTTTATATTTTCTTGTTGAAAATTCGACTGTCTTGAATCGAAAATTTATTTTTTTTCCTTGAAAAATCAACTATATTGTAGCAAATTCTTTTTTTTTAATTAAAAATTAATTTTGTTTAATGAAAATTTAACTATTCCACTTTTTGTCAAAAATTGATCATTTTAGTTTAATAAATTCAACTATTTTGTTAAAAATTCAAGTAGTTTCTTGAAAATTCGACTTTTTTGGTAGAAAATTCAATTACTTGGTTACAAAAACTGTTTGTTTGAAATTTTACTTTTTTCTTAAAACTTCATACTTTCGGGTTAAGAAAATTTTTTTTTGTCTTAAAAATTGAACTGCACTGTATTTTTTAAAATGAAAAATTGACTTTTCCATTTTTTGTCAAAAATTGATCTTTTCGGTTTAAAAATTGAAAATTCGTTTTTCTAAATTAAAAATTATATTTTTTTAAATGAAGATTTGAATATTCAATTTTTTTAAAATTTATTTTTTTAGTTAAAAAATTTAACTATTTTGTTAGAAATACTCGTAGTAACGTATTTATAGCGTTAAAAATTCGCTTTTTGGTAGAAAATTTTTGGTTGAAAATTAAACTATTTTGTGGAAAATTTAACTATTTGAAAATTTACTTTATTGTTGAAACTTCATATTTTTGGGTTAAAAATTCAACTGTTTTGTTACGAAAATTGTTTTTTTTTTGTCTTGAAAATTCAACTAGTAGAAAATTCAACTGTATTGTAAACAAATTATTTAAAAAAATTAAAAATTCATTTTTTAAATTGAAAACTCAACTATATATTCCATTTTTGGTCAACAATTGAGATTTTTGGTTTAAAAATTTAATTACTTAATTTAAAATTGATTTAATTCGTTGAAAATTCGTCTTTTTTGGTAAAAAATTAATTTTTTTGGTTGAAAATTTAACTATTTAGTTAGAAATTTATGTATTTTATTGGAAATTCATCTTTTTTGTTGAAAAATTAATTTTTTTTAACAGTTTAGTCAAAAATTCAACTATGTCGTAAAAAATTCAATTATTTGGTAAAAATTCAACTTTTTTTATAAAAACTTTTTTTTTAAATAAAAATTAAATTTTTTGAAAGAAAATTGAACTATTCCATTTTTGCTCAATAATTGATCTTTTTAGTTTCAAAAATTTAACTATTAGGTCAAATTTTTTTTTTGATAATTCAAATGTTTTGTATAGAAAATTCGTTTTTCTAAATTGAAAATTAATTTTTTCTTAATGCAAATTTTAATATTCCATTTTTTGATAAAAATGTTCTTTTTAGTTTAAAAATTTTTGGTAGAAAATTAATCTTCTTGGTTGAAAATTCAACTATTTGGTTACAAATTTAATTGTTTGTTTGAAAATTTAATTTTTTCTTAAAACTTCATACTTTCGAGTTAAAAATTCAACCGTTTTGTATCGAAAATTTGTTTTTTTATGTCTTGAAAATTAAACTGCGATGTAGAAAATTCATTTTTTTAAATTTTTAAATAATTTTTTAAATCTAAATTTGAATATTTAATTTTTTGATAAAATTGATCTTTTTAGATTAAAAATTTAACTATTCAACTGTTTTGCTTCAAAAATTCGTCTTTTTGTCTTGAAAATTCAACTATTTTGTAGAAAATTCAAGTGTATTATAGAAAATTTATTTTTTTAAATTGAAAATTTCATAATTCCATTCTTGGTCAAAACCTGAACTTTTCAGTTAAAAAAATTAACTATTTGGTTTAAAATTGATTTAATTAGTTGAAAATTCTTTTTTTTTTGGTAGAAAATTAATCTTTTTAGTTGAAAATAAACTATTTGGTTAGAAATTTATGTATTTCATTCAAAATTCATCTTTTTTGTTTTAAAAAATTAACTTTTTTGATTGAAATCTCATTTTTTTCCAGAAAATTCTGTTTTTTTAAATTAGTTTTTTCAAATAAAAATTTAACTATTTAATTTTTTGTAAAAAATTCATCTTTTCAGTTTATGACTTTAACTATTTTGTTAAAAATGTATGTGATTTGTTGAAAAATACCCTTTTTTGGTAGAAAATTAACCTTCTTTTTCAAAAATTGAACAATTTGGTTAAAAATGCAAATACTTAGTTGAGGTTTAAACTGTTTTTTTTAATGAGTCTTTTTTAGTAAAAAATTAATCTTTTCGGTCGAAAATTTATATTTTTGTTTAAAAATTCAATTATTTTATTATTTCATTTAATCCAATTATTTTACCCTTGTAGGTATACGGAACTTTTCCAACAGAATCCCATTTCTTTGTCCATCCAGCTTCAGGGTCGTTAACTTCTGTGCAAATCTAAAAAAAATATAATAATTAAATTATGTTGTTTCAGGGGCTCCACAATTTTTTATTTAAAAAAATATTTTAATTTATGGATATTCGAATAATCCTACCTCATAATAAGCCAGGAAACCTTTAGCCTGAGTATATTTTCCAGGAGCACCCCCATCAGCCTCTTTATTGATATAAGTTCCCATATTGTAATTAGTGTTGCTGTTACTCAATGTGAAAGTTCTTCCATAAAAGGGGACCCCAACTACCAATTTATTAGCTGGACATCCCATGTCTTCCCAAAGCGCAAGTCCGTCGTTCTAGAAATAATTAATTTTTTTGTTTAAACTAGCATCATCAATAGACCTGGTGGAAAAATTTTTACAAAAAAGTACAAAAAACTGAAACCAATAAGAATGTTGTTGATTCAACCAAACTGTCAATTGTTGACGTGCGAATTGTAAAAACTGTGTTTTTCGTAGACAATTAAACTAATATTTATAAAAATAGGCGATTTTCTGTTTAATAACTTCTTCGTATGTCTGGTTTTGAAATAGCATAATGCGTCACGCATAATGCGCTAAACAAAAGTGCGTGCTTCCCACTTGAAGTGTTTTGCTCCTCCAAAGTGTGAACTTTGGAGGACGATTTTGATTCTGTTCAAAATTAAGCAAGTTACGGATTTTAACGTTAAAAAAAGAAATTTTTCAATTTGAAAAACTCAGTAGTTAAAGAAATGTGAGAATTGTGAAAACTATCTTTTTCGTGGACAATTAATCTAATATTTATAAAAGTAAGTGATTTTCTGTTCAATAACTTCTTCGTATGTCTGGTTATGAAATAGCATAATGCGTCACGCATAATGCGCTAAGCAAAAGTGCGTGCTTTCCACTTGAAGTGTTTGGCTTCTCCAAAGTGTGAACTTTGGAGGACGATTCCGAATCTGTTCAAATTTAGGCAAATTACGGATTTTAACGTTAAAAAAAGAAATTTTTCAATTTAAAAGCCTCAGTAATTAAAGAAATGTGAGAATTGTGAAAACTGTGTTTTTCGTGGACAATTAATCTAATATTCATAAAAGTAAGTGATTTTCTGTTCAATAACTACTTCGTATGTCTGGTTATGAAATAGCATAATGCGTCGTGCATTATGAGCTGCGCAAAAGTGCGTGCTTCCCACTTGAAGTGTTTTGCTCCTCCAAAGTGTGAACTTTAAATTACGATTTTGAATCTGTTCAAAATTTAGCAAGTTACGGATTTTAACGTTAAAAATAAAAAAATTTAATTTGAAAGCCGCAGTAGTTAAACAAATATCAGAATTGTGAAAATTATGTTTTTCGTGGACAATTAATCTAATATTTATAAAAGTAAGTGATTTTTTGTTCAATAACCTCTCCGTATGTCTCGTTATGAAATAGCATAATGCGTCATGCATTATGCGCTACGCAAAAGCGCGTGCTTCCCATTTGAAGTGTTTTGCTCCTCCAATGTGTGAACTTTGGAGGACGATTCTGAATCTGTTCAAAATTAAGTAAGTGAGGGATTTTAATGTTAAAAATAGAAATTTTTCAATTTGAAAGCCTCAGTAGTTAAACAAATGTCAGAATTGTGAAAACTATGTTTTTCGTAGACAATTAATCTAATATTTATAAAAGTTAGTGATTTTCTGTTCAATAGCCTCTTTGTATGTCTCATTATGATATAGCATAATGCGTCATGCATTATGTGCTACGCAAAAGTGCGTGCTTCCCACTTGAAGTGTTTTGCTCCTCCAATATGTGAACTTTGGAGGACAATTCTGAATCCGTTCAAAATTAAGCAAGTTACGGATTTTCACGTTAAAAAAAAAATTTTTCAATTTGAAAGCCTCAGTAGTTAAAGAAATGTGAGAATT
>CAKNYM010042391.1:59276-88193 GCA_932195095.1 Andricus curvator
ATAGTGGCGTTCCCGGTTCAAATCCGGGCCGAGACAGATTTTTTCTCGTTTCTCCATAAAATTATTTCACCAGTTATCGGCAATATCTAACATCAGAAATTAATGAATTGGATAATAATTAAAAAATTGAAAATTTAGAAGTATTTGAACATTGCAATTACAATTTTAATAAACATTTAAATTTTAGGAGAATTTGAAAATTCACATTTTCAAAAATTTTTAAAATTGTTTTGGAAAAAGTTGAATATTTCGAACTAGAAAATTTTTAGAGCGAATCGAAGAAACATTTTATTATTTTTCTTTGATGGGACAACATTTTTATGGTGTTCTAAGTGTTTTAAAATTGCACAAAGAAGACTAAATCCAAAAATTGTAAAAAATTCTAAAAATGCCAAAAGTCTCTGGATTTTTTATAACATTAAAATATAAACTATTAAAAAAATATTAAGAAATTTTTAAAATATTAAGTTTACAATTTAGATGGGGTAAAATAAAAAAAAATGGAAAATATCTTGTATCATTTCTAAATAAAAGCTTTTGAAATTAGAAGTGTTTGAAATTGAAAAATTTTTAATCAGATAATCTGCAAATTGAAAAATTGTTAAATAATTTTGGAATGATTTAGAACATCAAAAGTCTAGTTTACAAATCAAAATCTTCTAAATTGACGAAATTTCGAATGTAAATTATCAAAATTTTAGATTTTTTATTGTCAAAACTTAAAACTTGCATAATTTTTAATTGTAATTTTTACAATTAAAAACTCTTCAATTCTAATGATTTAAAATTCAAAATTTCTACAATTTTCAAAATTCACAATTGAAAGAATCTCAATTTTAAAGATTTATTAATACAAATTTGTAATTTTTAAATCATTTTGAAGATAAAAATTTAAGTTTTTAAATCTAAATCTTCCAAATTAAAAAAATTTCGAATGTAAATCATTAATTACATTTTATTAATTTTAAGTATTCAAAATTCAAAGCTCTACAATTTTGAAGAGTTACAATTGAAAAATCTTGAATTTTAAAGATGGATAAATAAAAATTGTAAAATTTTGATAGTTTTGAAAAACAAAAGACAAGTTTTCAATTCCAAGTCTCCAAAATTGAAAAAATTTCGAATGTAGATTTTCAAAATTACAGCTTTTTTATTTTCAAATTTAAAACTTACAGAATTTTTCATTGTTAATTTTCAAAATTAAAAATTGTTTAATTTAATGATTTAAAATTTACAAATTTCTACAATTTTAGAGAGCTACAGTTAAAAGATCTTCAATTTTAAATATTTATCAGTAAAAATTTGTAATTTTTAAATCATTTTGTACATCAAAAGTAAATTTTCAAAATTAAAAATTCTTAAATTTTAAAGATTCAAAATGCAAAAAATTCTAGAATTTTGAAGAGTGATAATTGACAACTTTTGAATTTTAAAGCTATATAAATATAAATGGTTAAATTTGGATGATTTTGAAAATCAAAAGTCAAGTTTTCAATTCCAAATCTCCTAAATTACAGAATTTTTATAGTAAAATTCAAAGCTAGAAAAAATGTTAATTGCAAACTGTAAAAATAAAATTTTTTCAATTTAAAAAATGTAAAATTAATAATTACTAAGACTAAAAGTCAAGTTAAATCTTTCAAATTGAACAAATTTTGAATGAAAATCAATCAAAATTACAAGGTTTTTAATTGTTAAACTTAAAACTTGCATAATTTTTTATTTTAAATTTTCAATATTAAAAATTCTTTAATTTAATGATTTAAAATTAAAAAATTTGTACAATTTTGAAGAGCCACAGTTAAAAGATCTTCAATTTTAAAGATTAATCAATGAAAATTCTTGACTTTTGGATAATTTGAAGATCAAAAATCAAGTTTTTAAATTATAATCTTTAAAAAAAAAAATTAAAAAATTAAATGTAATTAAAAAATTAATTATAATCTTCCAAATTGAAGAAATTAAAAATGTAAATTATCAAAATCAAAGAATTTTTATTTCTTAAAATTAAAACTCAAATGATTTTTTACTGTAAATTTTCAAAATTAAAAGATAATAAATTATTTTGATGAAAATTTGTCTGCTTGGCTAGAAAATTCATTTTTTGGTTACAAATTCAACTATTTGGTTGAAACAAAATTTTTTGGTTAAAGATTTATCATTTCAGTACAAAATTCTTCACTTTAAAGGCAAATTCAACTATTTTGTTGAAAATTATTTTTTTAGTTTAAAAATTAATTTTTCAAACCAAAACTGTAACTATTCCATTTTTGTTTAATATTCGTCTTTTTTGGTTCAAAGTTCAATTATTTTGGTAGAAAATACATATTTTTCGGCTGAAAATTCTACTTTTATGTAGAAAATTCGTTTTTTTTTCTTTAAAATTCCACAGTTTTATTGAAAATTATCTTTTTTATTGAAAATTTATATTTTCTGGTAAAAAATTTAACCGTTTTGTTGAAAATGTAGGTGTTTATTAGAAATTAATTTTTTTTTAAATTCATTTTATTTGTTTAAAAATAATTCTCTTAACTCAAAATTGACCTATTCTATTTAAGGTTGAAAATGTATGGTGTTTAGTTAAAAATTCAACTATTTCGTTACAAAATTTTGTATTTTTTTCGAAATCCATCTTTTTTGGCAGAAAATTAATATTTTTAGTTGAAAATTTCCCTTTTTGGTTAAAAATTAATTTCTTCCATTGAAAATTTAAATATTTTGTTGAAAAATTATCTTTTTGGGTAGAAATTTTATCTCTTTGGTTGAAAATTCTACTATCTGGTTAAAAATTAATTTTTTTGATTGAAGATTCACCATTTTAGTTGAAAGTTTATTACTTTGGAGGCTAATTAAACATTTTTGTTGGAAATAAACTGTTTTGTTGAAAATTTATTTTTTCGGTTTACCAATTTAACCGTTTTGTTGAAAATTCATGTTTTCATTTAAAATTAATTTTCTTGAATGGAAATTTAAATATTCCATTTTTCTTTGAAAATCCATCTTTTCTTGTTAAACATTCAAATATTGAGTTGAAAATTTAACTATTTAAAAAAAAATCATTTCATTTGGTTGAAAATTAATTTTTTTTCACTGAAAATTTAACTACTTTTTAGAAATTCGTTTCTTTGGTTGAAAATTGATTTTTTAAATTAA
This sequence comes from Andricus curvator, assembly GCA_932195095.1. Lineage (NCBI taxonomy): Eukaryota > Metazoa > Arthropoda > Insecta > Hymenoptera > Cynipidae > Andricus > Andricus curvator. Next base: position 62,430 of record CAKNYM010042391.1, read on the forward strand.
AAATTCAACTATTGTATTTTTAGTTGCAAATTTAGCTTTATTTATCTGGTTAAAAATAATTTTTTTCTATGAGAATTCATTATGTTAGTTAAAACTTCATTTTGTTGAAAATTAGTTTTTTGGATAAAAATTAATTTTTCAAATTGAAAATACAACTATAACATTTTGGTTTGAAAATTTATCTTTTGTATTTAAAAAATAATTTATTTTGTTTAATAATCTTTTTCTTTTTGGTTATTAAAAATGTATAATATCGGGTTAAAAATTTATCCGTTTTCTTGAAAATTCTTGTTTTTATTCAAAATTTTTTTTTTTTTAATTTATTTTATTTGGTTAAAAATTATGTCTTAAACTGAAAATTGGCCTATTCTATTTTAGATATAGTGTTTAGTTGAAAATTCGACTATTTGTTTGCATTTTTTTTTTTAATTAATCTTTTTTGATGGATAATTAATCTTGTTAGTTGAAACTTCACCTTTTTGGTTCAAAATTAATCTCATCGGTTGAAAATTCAACTATTTGATTGAAAATTAATTTTTTTTGTAGAAAACTCATATTTTTGGGTTGAAAATTCAACTTTTTTTTAGAAAACTTATTTGCCTTTAAAATTTAACAGTTTCGTTTGAAATTAACTTTTTTGTTAAAAATTCATCTTTTGTAGTTAAAAACTCATTTTTTTTTTCACTTTTTTTTTTTTTTTTTTTTGAAAATTGAACTATTATGGTAGAAAATTCATATTCTTAGGTTAAAAATTCCACTTTTTTAAAAATTTATTTTTTAGTTGAAGGTTCATCATTTTAGATAAAAATTCATTACTTTGGGGGAAAATGTAACTTTTTTCTTGAAAATTACTTTTTTTGGTTACAAAATAATTTTCCAAACTGAAAATGTGACTATTACATTTTGGCTTAAAAATTCATCTTTTGTAGTTAAAAATTCATTTTTTTTATTTAACACTTGTTTTTTTTTGTTTTTAATTGAACTATTATGGTAGAAAATTCATATTTTTGGGTTGAAAATTATACTTTTTTCTCAAAAAGTTTTTTAGCTTTAAAATTCAACATTTAATATGTTAAAAATTTACCTATTTTGTCAAAAATTCATTTTTTCATTCGAAATTAATTTTTTTGAATGAAAATTTGACTATTCCGTTTTTCCTTGATAATCCAACTTTTTTGGTTGAATATTCAATTATTTCGCTAAAGACAATTTTTTTAATTAAAAATGTTATTATTATATTTTCGGCGGAAAAGTTAACTTTTTGGTTGAAAATTTAAGTATTTGGTTAACATTTTGTTTTTGGTTGAAGATTCATCATTTTAGTTAAAAATTCATTACTTTGGAGAAAAATGTCACTATTTTGTTTAAAGTTATTTTTTTTTAAATAAGAATTTTTTTTTTTATTGAAATTTTTTTGTTAAAAATGTAATTGATTCATTTTTGTTTGAAAAATCATCTTTTGTAGTTAAAAACTCATTAATTTGGTTAATATCCTTCTTTTTTAGTGGAAAATTCAATTATTTTGGTAGAAAATTCATATTCTTAGGTTGAAAATTCCACTTTTTTAAAATTAATTTTTTTAGTTGAAGATTCATCATTTTAGATTAAAATTTATTACTTTGGAGGAAACTTTAACTTTCTTCTTGAAAATTACTTTTTTGTGATTAAAAAATAGTTTTCGAAACTGAAAATGTGAATATTACATTTTGGCTTAAAAATTCATCTTTTGTAGTTAAAAATTCATTTTTTTAACACTTGTTTTTTTTTTTTTAATTTAACAATTATGGTAGAAAATGCATATTTTTGGGTTGAAAATTCTACTTTTTTCTCGAAAATTTTGTTAGCTTTAAAATTCAACAGTTTTGTTGTTAAAAATTTACCTATTTTGTTTAATTAAAAATTCATTTTTTCAATTCAAACTTCATTGCTTTTAATGAAAATTTAATTATTTTTCCTTGAAAATCCAACTTTTTTGTTAAAAATTCAATTATTTGGTTAAAAATTGAAGTATTTGGTTAAAAATTGATTTTGTTTGTTGAAAATTCATAGTTTTAGTAAAAAATTCATTACTTTGGAGAAAAATTTAATTACATTGTTGAAAAATATATTTTTTAAATTAATTTTTTCAGCTGAAAATGTAATTATTCCATTTTTGCTTGAAAATTAATCTTTTGCATTTTATTTAAGACAAAAATGAAATCTATTATTATTTTCATTATTACTTGTCTTTTTGGGTTGAAACTTAATTATTTTGGTAGAAAATTCCACATTTTTAAAAATTAATTTTTTTAGTTGAAGATTCATCATTTTAGATAAAAATTCATTTGGAGGAAAATTTAACTTTTTTGTTGAAAAATACTTTTTTTGTTTGTTAAAAAATAATTTTGGCTTAAAAATTCATCTTTTGTAGTTAAAAGCTCATTTATTTTGTTTAACACTTGTTTTTTTTATTTTTGAAAATTTAACAATTATGGTAGAAAATTTATATTTTTGGGTTGAAAATTCTATTTTTTTCTCGAAAATTTTTTTAGCTTTAAAATTCAACAGTTAATTTGTTAAAAATTTACCTATTTTGTTAAATTAAAAATTCATTTCTTTAATTCAAAATTCATTGCTTTTAATGCAAATTTTATTATTTTTCCTTCAAAAATCCAAATTTTTTGTTGAAAATTCAATTATTTGGTTAAAAATTCAAGTATTTGGTCAAAAATTAATTTTTTTCATTACAAATTCATGGTTTCAGTGAAAAATTCATTACTTTGGAGAAAAATTTAATTAAATTGTTGAAAGAGATAAAAATGAAATATATTATTATTTTCATTAATACTCGTCTTTTTGGGTTGAAAATTAATTATTTTGATAAAAAATTCATATTTTTAGGTTGAAAATTCAACTATTTGGTAAAAAATTAATTTTTCTGATCGAAGATTCATCATTTTAGTTAAAAATTTATTACTTTGGAGAAAATTTTACCTATTTTGTTGAAATTTATTTATTTTTTCTGTAAAATTAATTTTTTAAATTGAAACTATGACTATTCCATTTCGGCTTGAAAAAATTTTGGTTGAAAAATCATATTTTTGGGTTGAAAATTCAACCTTTTCGTTGAAAATTCTTGGGCTTTAAAATTCAGCAATTTTGTTGAAAATGAAGTTTTTTGTAAATAATTTATATTTTCGAGTTAAAAATTTACCTATTTTGTTAAAAATTCATTTTTTAATTCAAAGTTAATTTTTTTCAATGACAATTTGACTATTCCATTTTTCCTTGATAATCCAACATTTTTTGTTGAATATTCAACTATTTGGCTAAAAATAATTTTTTTAATTAAAAATTTAATTTCTTTGGAAGAAAATTGAACTATTTTGTTGAAAATTGATTTTTTTTTGGTCAAAATTAATTTTTTAAACGGCAAATGTGACTATTCCATTTTGGCTTAAAAATCCACCTTTTGTAGCTAAAAAGTAATTTATTTTGTTTATTAATCGTTTTTTTTTGGTTAAAAATTCAACTATTATGGTAGAAAATTCACATTTTTGTTTGAAAATTCCACTTTTTTTTAAATTAATTTTTTTGATTGAAGATTCATCTTTTGTAGTTAAAAATTCATTAATTTGGTTAATTTCTTTCTTTTTTAGTTGAAAATTCAATTATTTTGATAGAAAATTCATATTCTTAGGTTGAAAATTCCACTTTTTCAAAAATTAATTTTTTTACTTGAAGATTCATCATTTTAGATAAAAATTCATTACTTTGGAGGAAAATTTAACTTTTTTGTTGAAAATTACTTTTTTTGGTTAAAAAATAATTTTCCAAACTGAAAATGTGAGTATTACATTTTGGCTTAAAAATTCATCTTTTGTAGTTAAAAACTCATTTATTTTTAATTTAATTATTATGGTAGAAAATTCATATTTTTTGGTTGAAAATTCTACTTTTTTCTCGAAAATTTGTTTAGCTTAAAAATTCAATTATTTGGTTAAAAATTTAAGTATTTGGTTAAAAAATTGATTTTTTTCGTTGAAAATTCATAGTTTTAGTAAAAAAATTCATTACTTTAGAGAAAAATTTAATTACATTCTTAAAAAATATATATATTTTTAAATAATGTTTTTAGCTGAAAATGTAATTATTTTCATTAATACTCGTCTTTTTGGGTTGAGAATTTAATTATTTTGGTAGAAAATTCATTTTTTTAGGTTGAAAATTCCACTTTTTTTTAAATTAATTTTTTTGATTGAAGATTCATCTTTTGTAGTTAAAAACTCATTAATTTGGTTAATGTCCTTATTTTTTAGTTGAAAATTCAATTATTTTGGTAGAAAATTCATATTCTCATGTTGAAATTCCACTTTTTTAAAAATTAATTTTTTTAGTTGAAGATCCTCATTTTAGATAAAAATTCATTACTTTGGAGGAAAATTTAACTTTTTTGTTGAAAATTAGTTAAAAATTAATTTTTTAAACGGCAAATGTGACTATTCCATTTTGGGTTGCAAATTTACCTTTTGTAGCTAAAAAGTCATTTATTTTGTTCAATTCCTCGTTTTTTTTTTGGTTGAAAATTTAACTCTTATGAAAGAAAATTTACATTTTTAGGTTGAAAATTGCACTTTTTTTTAAATTAATTTTTTTGATTGAAGATTCATAATTTTAGTTAAAAATTTTTTTTTATTTATCAGTTTTTATTTTCGTTAAAAATTACCTTATTTCCCCTTTTTTAAACTCCTTGTGCACTGTGATTCCTGTTAAATTTTAAAAAGAGATGAAAACTCAATTTAAAAACGCACCAACCAGTCAGAATTATAGAAAAATGAAAGAAAAAATAATTGAATAAAATTGATTGATAGGGGTAACCTCCTACAGTGGATAATGCAGCCTACGATAATTATTAATGAAGAGCATAAATAAATAAAAAATAATTAGTTTTAATTTTAATTTACTGGCGCGAATAGTGTCTATTAATTAAATTTAATTATTTTACATACATTAGTATTTCGAATTAAAGATTATCCACTGTAGGTTGCGTTATCCACTGTAGACAGGTTTCCCTAAATAAATTTTAAATTTTAAATAAATTTCGAACTGAACCCGCGAAAGGTGAAAAAAAGAAAAACCTTTTTCGTAGGGAAGCACTGAGATCCGTTTAGGTCGAGATTTGACGCGATTCTGCAGGAGTTGGAGTTTTGAATAGGGAAGCAGTGGAATGATGATAAAGTGGGGATTGATCAGGAGGTGGGGAATGATCGACAGACCGACCGGTTCTCGATTAACGATCGTGGATCACGGTGACATTGCCGTTACTGTCTTTATACTGTAATGGTAATCCTCTGTCAAGCTGGATCCCTGAAAATCGTGATTAACTGGATAAGCTAATGATTATTCCCCGGACCAGTCCTCGCGATCTTGATCTTGATCTCGAGGTCGATGACACTATTATGTTTGCTTCCTCATGAAGGAACTCAGAATGGGAGAGCTTTACATCGTGACTTCGCGAAACTCTTCACCTGGGGTGATTGCTAGAGAGATTGATCAGCGACTTGGGTCGGAGAAGTGTTGCGGAACGAACCTTGTTGTTCAAGTTTTTATACTGTAATGGTAATCCTGTGTCAAGCTGGATCCCCGAAAATCGTGATTAACTGGATAAGCTAATGTTTATTCCCCGGACCAGTCCTCGCGATCTTGATCTCGAGGTCGAGGTCGAGGTCGATGACACTATTATGAATGCTTCCCCATGAAGGAAGTCAGAATGGGAGAGCTTTACATGGTGACTTCGTGAAAATCTTCACCTGGGGTGATTGCTAGAGAGATTGATCAGCGACTTGGGTGGGAGCAGTCTTGTGAAACGAACCTTGTTGTTTAAGTTTTTATAATGTAATTCTAATCCTGTGTAACGCTGGATCCCTGAAAATCGTGATTAACTGGATAAGCTAATGATTATTCCCCGGACAAGTCCTCACGATCTTGATCTTGATCTCGAGGTCGATGACACTATTATGTTTGCTTCCTCATGAAGGAACTCAGAATGGGAGAGCTTTACATGGTGATTTCGTGAAACTCTTCACCTGGGGTGATTGCCCGAGAGATTGATCAGCGAACTGGGTCAGGCCGGTATTGTGAAACGAACCTTGTTCTTTAAGTTTTCATACTGTAATGGTAATCCTGTGTCAAGCTGGATCCCTGAAAATCTTGATTAACTGGATAAGCTAACGATTATTCCCCGGACCAGTCCTCGCGATCTTGATCTTGATATCGAGATCGATGACACTATTATGTTTGCTTCCTCATGAAGGAACTGAGAATGGGAGAGCTTTACCTGGTGACTTCGTGAAACTCTTCACCTGGGGTGATTGCTAGAGAGATTGATCAGCGAACTGGGTCAAATCAGTGTTTTGGTACGGATGTGTTGTTTAGGTTTTAATTTTCAACCGAACAATTGGATTATTAACCAAATAGTTGAACTTTGAAGCAAAAAAAAAAAGAATTTTTATACTGTAATGGTAATCCCGTGTCAAGCTAGATCCCTGAAAATCGTGATTAACTCGATAAGCTAATGATTATTCACCGGAGGTCGATGGCACTACTGTGTCAATAATATTATTTTACATCCCTTAATTAAAAAAACCAGCTTTAAAATCGATCTCTTGTGTTTCCTAATTGTATTGACAATTTTATGCTGCCCATTTGATGAACACTTTGCTTCCTCATTATGAATGATTAGCCAGTATTGCTTGCTCATATATGAAGTCAGAATAAGAGCGCTTCAGAAGGTGACTTTGTGAAACTCTTCACCAGGGGTGATTGTTAGAGAGATTGATCAGCGAACTGGGTCGAAACAGTGTTTTGGAACGGATGGGTTGTTTAAATTTTTATTTTTAACCAACGACCCCGGTGGAAAATTTTGTACAAAAAAGTGCAAAAAATTAAAACCGTTTTTACAGGAATCCACAAATAAATACAATAAATTACAACCAGAATTACAGAAAATTACAACTTTTTTATATTATTAAAACAAATTTTGTACTTTTTCTGTATTTTTTTTTGTAGAAAGAGGGATCCTAAGTCGGCACAGTAAGAGTTTTTGTCAGAAACAGAGTTCGGAGCAGTGTGGAGTGATTTTTGCGGTCGCAATGCAGCGCAAAGTGGTGAAGTCGATTTTTGCTACTTCTCAAAATGGTTGTCCTAAGCCGGCACCCCCTGGTCCTGAGTCGTTACATAATTTTTTCCGCTCAAATGCAAGAAAACTAAAAAAACACGAGACGAGTGATAAGGAATTGAAACACAAGAAAATAAAATAACAACAAAATCAACAAAAAAAAGGTGCCGACTCAGGACGTCCATGTCTACCAACCTGTCATACGATAAAAGGTTCAAGCCGACACACGCGCCATTTCCGAGAAACGCGAGGGTGCCGGCTTAACCCACAGTGCCGACTTAGGACCACTCTCCTCTACATTAAAATTTGTTTTAAAATCTTGTTAAATATTCTCTTAAAAATTCGTTTAAAAAAATCCTTTGAACATTTTCCAGGAATCTTATAATAATTTTATTATCTTGGAACTCGGAATTTTTCGTACAATTTTTTGAAAATCCTGCAAAGGTAAAAAAATTACCTTGAAAATCATCCAGAATCTTTTTTGAAAATTTAGGATATCTCATTAAATATTCTTTTTAAATTAATTTTTTCAACAACAACAAATATTGTTAGTTTTTCTAGGAATTTTGATACACATTTTTCACTCATTGAAAAACTTTCCAAATGTTTAAAAAGCTTATAAATTTTGTGTTTTTCATCTTCAAAAATCTACATTGTGTTTTAAATGTTTTGAAATCTTTTCATCTTTTAAATTATTTTGGAATCTTATCAAAACTTCTAAAAATATTTTAAACTTACTCGATTCTTTTCCTAAAAAAAACACTAAAAAATTGATTTTGTTCCGCCATTTTAGATTCGCCATTTTGAATTTGAAAATTTGGGTTTCGGATTCGAAATTAGCGATCCCAAAAATCATCCAGTATCAAGTTTTAAGCAAATCAAATGATTTTTTAAGTTTTTGGTCCGCCATTTTGGATCCACCATTTTGAATATTCAAATTTGAATTTCAGTTTCGAAATGAGTGACCCCAAAAACCCCTTTTTGAGTTTTCAGTCCATCATTTTTGACCCGAATTTTGAATTTAAAAATATGGATATTAGATTAAAAATCAGAGACCTCAACAAACACCGAGTATTAAGTTTTATGCAAATCAAATCTTTTCGAGTTTTCGGTCCACCATTTTGGATCCGCCATTTCGAATTTAATAATTTATATTCCGGATTCCAAGTCAGCGACCCCAAAAAACACCGAGTATTAAGTTTTATTTCCAGGTAAATTAATTTTTGAGTTTTCAGTCCGCCATTTTGGATCCGCCAATTTTGAGTTAATAAATTTAGATTACGAATTCGAAATCAGCGACCACAAAAACCACCGATTATTAGGTTTCATGTAAATCAAATCTTTTTGAGTTTTTGGTCCCCCATTTTGGCTCCGCCATTTTGAATTTAATAATTTAGATTTCGGATTGGAAGGCAGCGACCTCAAAAACTAGCGAATATCAATTTTGATTTCCAGGTAAATTAATTTTTGAGTTTTCAGTCCGCCACTTTGGATCAGCCATTTTTGATCCATCATTTTGAATTAGAAAGCTTAGACTTCGAATTTAAAATCAGCGACCCCAAAAACCACCGAGTATCCAGTTTTATTTCCAAGTGAATTAAGTTTTTTGTTTTCTGTCCGCCATTTTGGATCCGCCATTTTCAATTTGAAAATTTGGATGAAGAATTCGAAATCAGCGACCCCAAGTGAATTAATTTGTGAGTTTTCTGTCCGCCATTTTGGATCCGTTATTTTCAATTTAAAAATTTTGGATGAAGAATTCGAAATCAGGGAACCCAAAACCACCGATTATTAAGTTTTATGCGAATCGAACCTTTTTGAGTTTTTGGTCCAACATTTTGGATCCGCCATTTTGAATTTAAAAATTTGGATTTTGGATTCGAAGTCAGCGACTCTAAAAACCACAGATTATCAAGTTTTATTCAAATTCGATAACTTTTTTAATTATCGGACCGCCATTTGTGATCCGCCATTTTTAATATTCAAATTTTATTCAATATTGATTAATTTAAAAACATAGATTTCGGATTCGAAATCAGTGACCCCAAAAACTACTGAATATCAAGTTTTATTCAAATTCAATAACTTTTTTAATTATCGGACCGCCATTTGTGATCCGCCATTTTGAATATTATAATTTTATTTAGTATTGATTGAATTAAAAACATGGATTTCGGATTCGATATCAGCGACCCCAAAAACCACCGAGTATTAGGTTTTTTGCAAATCAAATAATTTTTTGAATTTTCGAATCGCCATTTTGAATATTCAAATTTCGATTTCGGATTCGAAATTAGCGATGCCAAAAACCACCGAGTATCAAGTTTCATGAAAATCAAACAACTTTTTAAATTTTCGTTCCGCCATTTTGGATCCGCCATTTTCAATTTTAAAATATGTATTTCGGATTCGTAATCAGCGACCCCAAAAACACCGAGTATTATACGTTGTATGTAAATCTAATCACTTTTTGAGTTTTCGGTCTGACATTTTGGATCCGCCATTTTGGATTTGATATTTTCAAATTAAAAATTTCGATTTCTGATTCAAAATCAGCGACCCCAAAACCTCCGAGTATCAATTTTTATATAAATCGAATCACTTTTTGAGTTTACTGTCGGCCATTTTGAATTTCCAAATTTGGATTTCGGATTCGAAATCGTTGGACTAAAGTCCCAAAAAAGTTCAAAATATATCCTAATACACTATTACTTTTTTACGAAATGTAAAATGTAAAATGACGAAAATGTCCCGTCGAGCGGGACAAATTTTGAACCTTTTTGATAGGGGAGAGTGGTCCTAAGTCGGCACAGTGACAGGGGGTAAACAGGGTTTAATGGCGCTTTAACGTCTTTGATCAGATACCACGATCCTTTATCTACAATTCTATGTCGTTCGGAGCAATGTGAAGTAATTTTTGCGGTCGCAATGCAGCGCCAAGTGAAAAAGTCGATTTTTGCAATTTCTCAAAACGGTGGTCCTAAGCCGGCACCTTATGGTCCTGAGTCGGCACATCATTTTTTACGTTCAAATGCAAGAAAAAGGGCAGGTTGTGTTAGTTTTAGGAGGAAATGGACAAATTTAAACCATTTACAATGAAAAAACATGTAGAAAATAGAATCAGCGAAAACTCAATGAGAAAAGGCAGAAAATAAAAGGACACCTACCAGAGAGAGGCAACATGCTGTCAAAACACAACTAAACTAAAAAAAAACAAGAAGGGACGAGTAACATGGAATTGAAACACATCCAAATAAAATAACACACGAATAACAACAAAAGCAAGAAAAAAAGGTGCCGACTCAGGACCTCCTGCCTGGTGCCGATTCAGGATCGACGTCAGTGTAAATGACGTCCATGTGTACCAACCTGTCATACGACAAAATGGTTAAGCCGACACGCGCGCCATTTCCAAAAAACGCAAGGGTGCCGGCTTAACACACAGTGCCGACTTAGGACGACTCTCCCCTATTCCATTCCTATTTCAACCGTACTTTTTTGGGACATAAGTCCCTTCAGCAACTGTAAAAATTTCGAAAGAAATGGAATGGAACTTTTTTCCCAAATTTATTTAGGACTTTTACAAATTAAAAAAAAATAAGTAGAACTTTTCCAGTACTTTGGTCCCTATTTGGACTTTTAAAAATTTATTTGTTTCAGACCCAGTACTTTAGCGGGATTTTATCTGGGGTCCCAATTTAACTTTTTTTTCACTCGGGTAATTTTTTTTTATAAAAAATCGAAAATTTGTTTAAAAATCTAAGAATTCTTTGATATGATGACATTGTAAGGCTCCTTTTTCCACTCTTTTCTTTTCTCGAGTGAGAATTTGTATTCAAAGTGCAATGAGCGGTATAGAACTCGAAGGCTGCCTTCCTTCGACGTACTTTGCATTTTAAAATCTCGTCGTGAATAGAATTCGTGCGTGGAGAGACATTTATTTACAAAACGATGAACCCTTTATTTACCTCTTCATTCACGCTCAATCCTCTCCCTCATAAGAAAATTGAAAAAAAAAAATAAAAAAAACGTTTCTGAAAAATGATGATCCTGTCTCTGCAGTATTTCTTTAAATTCAAAATAAAAATGTATTTTTTCTTTATTTGATTTATTTAACTACTATCAATTATTAATTTTTAAAGTCCTTCAAACTTCGTCTCTGAATTTTGCAATCAATTGTTTTTTTATTCTCGAACAATAGAAAATTAAAAAAAAACCTTTCTGAAAAATAATGATCCTGTCCTAGCTGCATTCCCTTAAATTCAAAAAAAAATTTCTTTGATTCATCATGACTATTATCAATTATTAATTCTAAAAGCCCTGTAAATCTAGCCTCTGAATTTTGGAATCATTTGTTAGTTTATTTATTTTGATTATAAAAATAATAGAAAATTAAAAACAAAATAAAAAAGCCTTTCTGAAAAATATGATCCTGTCTGAGCAGCATTTATTTAAATTGAAAATCGAAATTTCTTCTTTTTTTTCCTTTATTTATTATGACAATTATCAATTATTCATTCTGAAACCCCTTTAAATTTGACAATCAATTGTATTATTATTTTGATTGCGCAAACAATAAAAACTGAAAAAAACTTTCCTGAAAAATGATGATCCTGTCTCAGCAGAGTTTCTTCAAATTTAAAAAAAAATGTATTTTTTATTTATTTTATTTATTATGACCGGCATCAATCATTCATTTTGAAAGCCCTTTAAAATTTGCCACTTAATTTCACAATCAATTCTTTTCTTACATATTTTGATTACTCAAAGAATAAAAAAAAATTCTGAAAAAATAATGATCCTGTCTCACCAGCAGTTTTTTCAATAAAAAAATTCTTCAATTATTTCTTTGATTTATTATGACTTATCAATTATAAATTATAAAACCCTTCACAACTTCGTCTCTCAATATTGCAATCAATTGTTTCTTTATTCTCAAACAATAGAAAATTTAAAAAAAGGCTTTCTGAAAAATAATGATCCTGTCCTAGCTGCATTCCTTTAAATTAAAAAAAATTTTTTTTTTGATTTATCATGACTATTATCAATTATTCATTCTAAAATCCCTGTAAATCTAGCCTCTCAATTTTTTTAACATCTGTTTGTTTATTTATGTTGATTAAAAAAATAATAGAAAATTAAAAACAAGATAAAAAAGCCTTTCTGAAAAATATAATCCTGTCTTAGCAGCATTCATTTAAATTGTAAATCGAAATTTCTTTTTTTCATTTATTTATTATGACAATTATCAATTATTCATTCTGAAACCCCTTTAAATTTGACAATCAATTGTATTATTATTTTGATTGCGCAAACAATAAAAACTGAAAAAAACTTTGCTGAAAAATGATGATCCTGTCTCAGCAGCGTTTCTTTTAATTTTAAATAAAAATGTATTTTGTATTTATTTTATTTATTATGAGCGTTATCAATTATTAATTTCGAAAGCCCTTTAAAATTCGCCACTTAATTTCGCAATCAATTCTTTATTTATTTTGATTACTCAAACAATAGAAAAAAGGCTTTCTGAAAAAATAATGATCCTGTCCAGCACTTTTTGCAATAAAAAAATTCTTCAATTATTTCTTCGGTTTATTATGACTTATCAATTATAAATTATAAAAACCTTCAAAACGTCGTCTCTGAATTTTGCAATCAAATGTTTTTTTATTCTCGAACAATAGAAAATAAAAAAAAGCCTTTCTGAAAAAGAATGATCCTGTCCTAGCTGCATTCCTTTAAATACAAACAAAAATTTCTTTGATTTATCATGACTATTATCAATTATTAATTCTAAAAGCCCTGTGAATCTAGCTTCTGAATTTTGCAATCATTTGTTTGTTTATTTATTTTGAGTATAAAAATAATAGAAAATTAAAAACAAAATAAAAAATCCTTTCTGAAAAATATGATCCTGTCTGAACAGCATTTATTCAAATTGAAAATCGAAATTTCTTCTTTTTTTTCTTTTATTTATTATGACAATTATCAATTATTCATTCTGAAAACCCCTTTAAATTTCGCCTTTAAATTTTACAATCAATTGTATTATTATTTTGATTGCGCGAACAATAAAAACTAAAAAAAACTTTCCTGAAAAATGATGATCCTGTCTCAGCAGCATTTCTTTAAATTAAAAATAAAAATGTATTTTGTATTTATTTAATTTATTATGACTGTTATCAATTATTAATTTCGAAAGCCCTTTAAAATTCGCCACTTAATTTCGCAATCAATTCTTTATTTAATTTGATTACACAAACAATAGAAAAAAAACCTTTCAGAAAAATAATGATCCTGTCCCAGCAGCATTTCTTTGAATTAAAAAAAAATTCTTCTTTTTTTTTATTCATTATGACTATTAACAAATATTAATTTCGAAAGTGCTTAAACTTAGTCTCTGAAATTTGCAATAAATTGTTTATTTGTTTGGATCAGTCGAACAATAGAAAATATAAAAAACTTTCCTGAAAATTGATGATCTTTTCTCAGCAGCATTTCTTCAAATTTAAAATGAAAATCTCTTTTTTCTTTCTTTGATTTATTATAATTTAATAATTGTTAATTCTGAAAGCCCTTAAAATTTCGTCTCTGAATGTTGTAATCTCCTACTTTTTTTAATACTCAAACAATAAGAAATAAAAATTTTAATCTTTTTGAAAAATAATGATCCTCTCTCGGCAGCACTTCTTTAAATCAAAAAAATTCTTCTTTTTTTTTGACTTATTTGGATCACTCGAAAAATAGAACGTAATAAAAATTTTTTCTTAAATATAATGATCCTGTCACAGCAGCTTTTATTTAAATCAAAAATGTCTTCTTTTTCCTTTTATTTATTATGAAAGTTATCAATTATTAATTCTGAAAATACTACAAACTTTGTCTTTCAATTTGATAATAAATTGTAATATTATTGTGATTGCTCGAACAATAAAAACTAAAAAAAAAAAACACTTTTCTGAAAAATGATGATCCTGTCTCAGCAGAGTTTCTTCAAATTTAAAAAAAAATGTATTTTTTGTTTCTATATTTATTATGATCATCATCATAAAAAAGCCTTTCTGAAAAATATGATCCTGTCTCAGCAGCATTTCTTTCAATTTAAAATAAAAACGTATTTTTTCTTTTTTCAATTTATTATTACTATTATCAATTATTAATTTCGAAGGCCCTTTAAAATTCGCCACTGAATTTCGTAATCAATTGTTTATTTATTAATTGAACCATAGAAAATAAACAAAAAAAAAACCTTTCTGAAAAATAATGATCCTGTCCCAGCAGCATTTATTGAAATTAAAAATAACATCTCTTTTTTTCTTTCTTTGATTTATTATGACTTTTATCAATTATTAATTCAAAAAACCGTGTAAATATAGACTCTACATTTTTCAATCAATATTAATTTTGATTACTCAAATAATATAAAATTAGAAACAAAATAAAAAAGCCTTTCTAAAGATATGATCCTGTCCCAGCAGCATTTCTTTAAATTCATAATAAAAATTTCTTGTTTTTTATTTATTTTATTCATTATGACAGTTATTATCAATTATTAATTCTGAAACCCCTTTAAAATTCGCCACTGAATTTCTTAATCAATTGTTTATTTATTAATTGAACCATAGAAAATAAACAAAAAAAACCTTTCTGAAAAATAATGATCTTGACCCAGCAGCATTTATTGAAATTAAAAATAACATCTCTTTTTTTCTTTCTTTGATTTATTATGACTATTATCAATTATTGATTCAGAAAGTCCCGTAAATATAGCCTCTAAATTTTTCAATCATTAATTTATCAATTTTGATTAGTCAAATAATAGAAAATTAGAAACAAAATAAAAAAGCCTTTCTAATGATCCTGTCCCAGCAGCATTTCTTTAAATTTATAATAAAAATTTCTTCTTTTCTTTCTTTTATTTATTATGACTATCATTAATTATTAATTTTGAATGCCCTTTAAAACTTCGCCTTCTAATTTTTCATTCAATTATTTATTTTGATTACTCGATTGATAGAAAATAAAATAAAAAATGAAAATAAACTTTTCTGAAAAATGATGATCCTGTCTCAGCAGCATTTCTTTCAATTTTAAATAAAAACAAATTTTTTATTAATTCAATTTATGATGACTATTATCAATTATTAATTTCGAAAGCCCTTTAAAATTCGCCACTGCATTTCCCAATGAATTGTTTATTTATTACTTGAACCATAGAAAATAAACAAAAAAAAACCTTTCTGAAAAATAATGATCCTGTCCCAGCAGCATTTATTGAAATTAAAAATAACATCTCTATTTTTCTTTCTTTGATTTATTATGACTTCTATCAATTACTAATCAATTATTAATCATTAATTTTTATTACTCAAATAATAGAAAATTTGAAACAAAATAAAAAAGCCTTTCTGATTGATATCATCCTGTCCCAGCAGCATTTCTTTAAATTCATAATAAAAATTTCTTGTTTTATTTATTTTATTCATTATGACAGTTATTATCAATTATTAATTATGAAACCCCTTTAAACTTCGCCTCTGAAATTTTGCAATCATTTTTTTATTTATTTTGATTACTCGAACGATGGAAAAAAAAATTAAACTTCCTGAAAAATAATGATCCTGTCCCAGCAGCATTTCTTCAACAAAAAAAAATTCTTTCTTTGATCTATTATGACTATTATCAATTATTGATTCAGAAAGTCCCGTAAATATAGCCTCTAAATTTTTCAATCATTAGTTTATCAATTTTGATTAGTCAAATAATAGAAAATTAGAAACAAAATAAAAAAGCCTTTCTAATGATCCTGTCCCAGCAGCATTTCTTTAAATTTATAATAAAAATTTCTTCTTTTCTTTCTTTTATTTATTATGACTATCATTAATTATTAATTTTGAATGCCCTTTAAAACTTCGCCTCTTAATTTTTCATTCAATTATTTATTTTGATTACTCGAATGATAGAAAATAAAATAAAAAATGAAAATAAACTTTTCTGAAAAATGATGATCCTGTCTCAGCAGCATTTCTTTCAATATTAAATAAAAACAAATTTTTTATTTATTCAATTTATTATGACTATTATCAATTATTAATTTCGAAAGCCCTTTAAAATTCGACACTGCATTTCCCAATGAATGGTTTATTTATTACTTGAACCATATAAAATAAACAAAAAAAACCTTTCTGAAAAATAATGATCCTGTCCCAGCAGCATTTATTGAAATTAAAAATAACATCTCTATTTTTCTTTCTTTGATTTATTATGACTTTTATCAATTATTAATTCAAAATAAAAAAGCTTTTCTCTATAATATGATCCTGTCTCAGCAGAATTTCTTTAAATTTAGAATAGAAATTTCTTCTTTTCTTTCTTTTATTTATTATTACTATCATTAATTATTAACTTTGAATGCCCTCTCAACTTCGCCCCTTCATTTTTCTTTAAATTATTGATTTATTTTGATTATTCGAATAATAAAAAATTAAAAATAAATTTTAAAAACCTTTCTGAAAAATAATGATCCTGTCTCAGCTGCATTTCATTAAATTTGAAAAAAGTTTATATTTTTCTTTCTTTGTTTTCATATGATTACTATCAATTATGAATTCTGAAAGCCTTTTAAACTTGGCCTCAGAATTTTAGAATAAATTGTTTATTTATTTTGATTTCTTGAACAAAAAAATATTTTTAAAAACCTATCTCGGCACCATTTCTTTAAATTTAAAATAAAAATGTATTTTTGCTTTTCTTTTATTTATTATGAATACTAACAGATATTAATTCTGAAAGTCCTTTAAACTTCGCTTCTGAATTTTTCGATCAATTGTTTATTTATTTTATTACTCGAACAACACATAAAAAAAATAAATTGAAAAAATCTTTCTGAAAAATAATGACCCTGTCGCAGCAAACTTTCTTGTAATTAAAAAAATTTCTTTATTCGATTTATTATGATTATTACTAATTATAAATACTGAAAGCCCTTTAAACTGCGCGTTTACATTTTGCAATCAATTTTTTATTTACTTTAATTACTCGAACTATAGAAAATAAGAAAAAATCTTTCCCAGCAGCATTACTTTAAAAAAAAAATTTCCTCTCTCTTTCTTTTATTTATTATGATTATTATTAATTATAAATAATGAAATCCCTTTAAACTGCGCGTCTAAATTTTGCAATCAATTTTTTATTTATTTTAATTACTAGAACAATAGAAAATTGTTGCATCGATTTATTTGCATGACAAAATCGTACACGGAAGATGGAACGTTTATCGCATTATATTAACGGCTTGCACACTGAAGGATGCATTGTTGAACTTTTTTTAAATTTTTGCAGCCTCACAATTCATTCACTCTTGAAAAGTAAATTTTGAAAATTATACCAGATTAACAATTTTCACACTTTTTTGTGAAAAATTGTACAAAATTTAACAAAAAAATACAATTAAATACATTGGCTCATTTTTCCTGGTATTTTTAGGTAAAAAAGTAAAAAGAAAAAATAAATAAAATAATCATTTCCAAACAAAAAAAAAACGATTTCCAACAAAATAATTACATTTTTTACCAAAAAAATTAATTTTTAACCAAAAAGATGCATTTATAACAAAGAACATTAATTTTCTACCATAAATTACGAATTTTCAACTAAAACAGATGAATTTTTAACTGAAAAATGAAATAGTTAAATTTTCAGTTAACAAAATTTATCTTCAACAAAAAAGATACATTTTTAACAGAAAACAATTTTTTTTACGAAAAAGAGGAATTTTCAATAAGAAAGGTCCATTTTTAACCAAAAATGGACTAGTTAAATTTTTAGTTTGAAAAAAAAATTAATTTTCAGAAGAAAAAAAAAATTTTAACGAGCAGAATAATTTTCTACTAAAAAGACGAATTTTTAAGAAAATATGGGAATTTTCAAGCAAATAGTTAAATTTTCAAATAAAAAAAAAATAATTTTTTAACAACTCGACAGACATAAATGAAGTTATGTAAAAATTGATTTTGGATCCGCGAAAGTAGATCATTTTCAACCAAATTGTTTAATTTTCAAACTTTTAAATTAAAACTGGAATTGTTAAATTTTTAGCTAAAAAAAAATTTTCAACAAAAAAGATAAAGTTAAAAAAATAGATACGTTTTCAACCAAAATTATTAATTTTCTACAAAAAATGGCGAATTTACAACAAAATAGTTGAATTTTCAATTAAAGAAGAAACTTTTTCAAACAAAAATAGAATAGTTAAATTTTCACTCAAAAAAATTAATTTTTAACAAAAAAGATAAATTTTCAATTAAGAAGATTAATTTTTTACCGAAAATGGCAAATTTTCAACAAAATACATAAATTTTCAACCAAATAGTTAAATTTTTAACAAAGTATTTCAACTTTCAACCAGAGTTGAATTTTCAACAAAAGAATAGGAATTTTCAACGAAAAAAGTTAATTGTCAATAAAATAGTTGAATTTTCAACAAACAAAAAAATGAATTTTCAACAAAATAAATGAATTTTCAAGAAAAAAAGTTAGTTTTGAACAAAATACATGCATTTTTAACCGAATAGTTAAATTTTTAACAAAGTATTTCAACTTTCAACTAGAGATGAATTTTCAACAATAATTTGAATTTTCAACAGAAAAAAGTTAATTTTCAATAAAATAGTTAAATTTTCATCAAAAAAACGAATTTCCAACAAAACAAATGAATTTTCAACAAAAAATACGAATTTTCAACAAATAAGTTAATTTTCCATAAAATAGATTAATTTTCAATAAAATAGTTTAGTTTTCAACAAAAAAATACGAATTTTCAACCAAATACATGAATTTTATACAAAAAAATTAATTTTAAACAAAGAAGATTAATTTTCTATCAAAAAGGCAAATTTTCAACCGAGAAGATTAATTTTCTATCAAAAATGGCTATTTTTCAACAAAATACAACAATTTTCAACCAAAAATGAAATAGTAACATTTTCATTTGAAAAAAAAATTAATTTTCAATAAAACAAATAAATTAAAACAAGAGATAAATTTTCAACCACGAAGATTAATTTTCTACCAAAAATGGCGACTTTTCAACAAAAAAGATAAATTTTCAACAAAAATGACGAATTAAAAAACAGCGAGATAAATTTTCAACCAAGAAGATTAATTTTCTAACAAAAATGGCAAATTTTCAACAAAGTACAACAATTTTCAACCAAAAATGAAATAGTAACATTTTCATTTGAAAAAAAAAAATTAATTTTCAATAAAACAAATAAATTAAAACAAGAGATAAATTTTCAACCACGAAGATTAATTTTCTACCAAAAATGACGACTTTTCAACAAAAAAGATAAATTTTCAATTAAGAAGATTAATTTCCTATCAAAATGGCGAATTTTCAACCAAATAGTTGAATTTTTCACTGAAAAAGAATCCTTTTTAACCAAAAAGATACGTTTCCAATCAAGAAGATTAATTTTTTACCAAAAATGGCAAATTTTCAACAAAATACAACAATTTTCAACCAAAAATTAAATAGTAAAATTTTCATTTAAAAAAAAAATTAATTTTCAATAAAAAAGATAAATTAAAACAAGAGATAAATTTTCAACCACAAAGATTAATTTTCTACCAAAAATGGAAAATTTGCAACAAAATGCATCAATTTTTAAACCAAATAGTTGAATTTTCAACTAAAGACGAAACTTTTTAACCAAAAATGGAATAGTTAAATTTTCAGTTAAAAAAACTAGTTTTCAACAAAAAAGATAAAATTTCAATTGAGAAGATTAATTTTCTACCAAAAATGGCAAATTTTCTACAAAATACAACAATTTTTAACCAAATAGTAGAATTTTCAACTAAAGAGGAAACTTTTCAACCAAAAATGAAATAGTTAGATTTTCATTTAAAACAAATAATTTGTAACAAAAAAGATAAATTTAAAAAAGAGATAAATTTTCAACCAAGAAGATTAATTTTCTACCGAAAATGGTGAATTTACAACAAAATAGTTGAAATTTCAATTGAAGAAGAAAAGTTTCTAACCAAAACTAGAATAGTTAAATTTTCAGTCAAAAAAATTGATTTTCAACAAAAAAGAGAAATTTTCAATTAAGAAGAATAATTTTCTGCAAAAAATGGCAAATCTGCAACAAAATACTTAAATTTTCAACCAAATAGTTGCATTTTCAACTAAAGAAGAAACCCTTTCAACCAAAAATGGAATAGATAAATTTTCAATTAAAAAAATTAATTTCAACCAAAAAAGATAAAATTTCAATTGAGAAGATTAATTTTCTACCAAAAATGGCAAATTTTCAACTGAGAAGATTAATTTCCTATCAAAAATGGCGAATTTTCAAAAAGTTGAATTTTCAACTAAAGAAGATTCCTTTTCGACCAAAAGTGGAATAGTTGAATTTTCAGTTAGAAAAATTAATTTTCAACATAAAAGATAAATTTTCAACCAAGAAGATTAATTTTCTACCAAAAATGGCAAATTTTCAACCAAATAGTTGAATGTTCAATTAAAGACGAAACTTTTCAACCAGAAATGGAATAGTTAAATTTTCAGTTAAAAAAATTAATTTTCAACAAAAATGATGAAATAAAAAAAAGCGAGATAAATTTTCAAGCAAGAAGATTACTTTTCTACCAATAAATGGGGTATTTACAACAAAATAGTTGAATCTCAAATTAAAGAAGAAACGTTTTCAACCAAAAATAGAATAGTTAAATTTTCAGCCAAAAAAAATTAATTTTCAACAAAAAAGATAAATTTTCAATTAAGAAGATTAACTTTCTACCAAAAATGGCAAATTTTCAACAAAATACATAAATTGTCAACCAAATAGTTGAATTTTCAACTAAAGAAGAAACCCTTTTAACCAAAAATGGAATAGTTAAATTTTCAATTAAAAAAATTAATTTTAAACAAAAAAGATAAATTTTCAATCAGGAAGACTATTTTTCTACCAAATTGAAAATTTTCAACCAAAAAGAATAATTTTCTATAAAAAATGGAGAATTTTCAACAAAATACATACATTTTCAACAAAATAGCTAAATTTTTAACTAAAGAAGATTCCTTTTCAACCAAAATGAAATAGTTGAATTTTCAGTTAGAAAAATTAATTTTCAACAAAAAAGATAAATTTTCTACCAAAAATGGCAAATTTTCAACCAAATAGTTGAATTTTCAACTAAAGATGAAACTTTTCAACCAAAAATGGAATAGTTAAAGTGTCAGTTAAAAAAAAAAATTTTACAACAAAAATGATGGATTAAAAAAAAAGCGGGATAAATTTTCAACCAAGAAGATTAATTTTCTACCAAAAATGGCAAATTTTCTACAAAATACAACAATTTTTAACCAAATAGTAGAATTTTCAACTAAAGAGGAAACTTTTAAACCAAAAATGAAATTGTTAAATTTTCAGTTAAAAAAATTAATTTTCAACGAAGAAGATAAATTAAAAAAAAAGATAAATTTTCTACCAAGTAGATTAATTTTCTACCAAAAATGGCGAATTTTCTACAAAATACATTAATTTTCAAACAAATAGTTGAATTTTTAACTAAAGAAGAATCCTTTTCAAACAAAAAGATAAATTTCCAATCAGGAAAATTAATTTTTTACCAAAAATGACAAATTTTCAACAAAGTACATAAATTTTCAATTAAAAAGAATAATTTTCTATAAAAATGGCAAATTTCCAACAAAATACAACAATTTTCAACCAAATAGTTGAATTTTCAACTAACGACGAAACTTTTCAACCAAAAATGAAATAGTTAAATTTTCAGTTAAAAAAATTAATTTTCAGAAAGAAAGATAATTTTTTAAAAACAGATATATTTTCAACCACGAAGATTAATTTTCTACCCAACATTGCAAATTTTCAACAAAGTGCATCAATTTTCAACCAAATAGTTGAATTTTTCACTAAAGAAGAATCCTTTTTAACCAAAATTGAATAGTTAAATTTTCATTTAAAAAAATTAATTTTCAACAAAAAAGATAAATTTAAAAAAAGAGAATTTTCAACCAAGAAGATTAATTTTCTACCAAAAATGGCAAATTTTCAACAAAATACATACATTTTCAACCAAATAGTTGATTTTTCAACTAAAGAAGAAACCCTTGAAACCAAAAATGGAATAGTTAAATTTTCAATCAAAAAAATTAATTTTCAGAAAGAAAGATAATTAAAAAAAAAACAGATATATTTTCAACCAAGAAGATTAATTTTCTACCCAAAATTGCAAATTTTCAACAAAGTACATCAATTTTCAACCAAATAGTTGAATTTTTAACTAAAGAAGAATCCTTTTTAACCAAAAATGGAATAGTTAAATTTTCATTTAAAAAAATCAATTTTCAACAAAAAAAATAAATTTTCAACCAAGAAGATTAATTTTTCACGAAAAATGGCCATTTTTCAACAAAATACATCAATTTTCAACCAAATAATTGAATTTTCAACTAAAGACGAAACTTTTAACCAAAAATGAAATAGTTACATTTTCATCTTAAAAAATTAATTTTTAGCAAAAAAGATGATTTTTCAAACAAAAAAACAGATATATTTTCAACCAAGAAGATTAATTTTCTACAAAAAATGGAGAATTTTCGACAAAATACATTAATTCTCAACCAAATAGTTGAATTTTTAACCAAAGAAGAATCCTTTTAACCAAAAATGGAATAGTTAAATTTTCATTTAAAAAAATTAATTTTCAACAAAAAAGATATTAAAAAAAAGATTAATTTTTTACCAAACATGGCAAATATTCTACAAAGTACATCAATTTTCAACCAAATAGTTGAATTTTCAACTAAAGAAGAATCCTTTTTAACCAAAAATGGAATAGTTAAATTTTCATTAACAAAAATTAATTTTCAAAAAAAAGATGAATTTTCAACCAAGAAGATTAATTTTTTATCAAAAATGGCTATTTTTCAACAAAATACATAAATTTTCAACTGAAATAGTTGAATTTTAAACTAAAGTTGAAACTTTTCAACCAAAAATGAAATAGTTGAATTTTCAGTTAAAACAATTAATTTTCAGCAAAAAAGATAATTCACAAAAAACAGATATATTTTCAACCAAGAAGATTAATTTTCTACTAAAAATAGCGAATTTTCAACAAAATACAATAATTTTCAACCAAATAGTTGAATTTTTCACTAAAGAAGAATCCTTTTTAACCAAAAAGATACGTTTCCAACCAAGAAGATTAATGTTAATTTTCTAATTGATTAATTAATTTTCTATCCAAATTTGCAAATTTTCAACAAAATACATCAATTTTCAACCAAATAGTTACATTTTCAACTAAAGACGAAACTTTTTACCCAAAAATGGAATACTTAAATTTTCATTTGAAAAAATTAATTTTCAACAAAAAAGATGAATTTTCAACTAAGAAGATTAATTTTCTATCAAAAATGGCTATTTTGCAACAAAATAGATCAATTTTCAGCCAAATAGTTTATTTTCAACTAAAGACGAAACTTTTTAACCAAAACTGAAATAGTTAAATTTTCATTTAAAAAAATTAATTTTTAGCAAAAAAGATAATTTTTCAACAACAAAAAAACATATATTTTCAACCAAGAAGATTAATTTTCTACGAAAAATGGCGAATTTTCCCTAAAATACATTAATTTTTAACCAAATAGTTGAATTTTTAACTAAAGAAGAAACCCTTTTAACCAAAAATGGAATAGTTAAATTTTCAATTGAAAAAATTAATTTTAAACAAAATAGATAAATTTTCAATTAAGAAGATTAATTTTCTACCAAAAATGGCAAATTTTCAACAAAATACAACAATTTTCAACCAAATAGTTGAATTTTCAACTAAAGACGAAACTTTTCAATCAAAAATGAAATAGTTACATTTTCATTAAAAAAATTTAATTTTCAACAAAAAAAATAAATTTAAAAAAAGAGATACATTTTTAACCAAGAAGATTAATTTTCTACCAAAAATGGCGACTTTTCAACAAAAAAGATCAATTTTCAATTGAGAAGCTAAATTTTCTATAAAAATGGCAAATTTTCAACAAAATACATGAACTTTTAACCAAATCAGTTAAAACAATTAATTTTCAGCAAAAAAGATAATTAAAAAAAAAAAACAGATATATTTTCAACCAAGAAGATTAATTTTCTACCAAAAATGGCGAATATTCTACAAAATACATCAATTTTCATCCAAATAGTTAAATTTTTAACTAACGAAGAATCCTTTTGAACTGAAAATGGAATAGTTAAATTTTCATTTAAAAAAAATCAATTTTTAACAAAGAAGATGAATTTTCAACCAAGAAGTTTAATTTTCTACCAAAAATTGCGAATATTCAACCGAATACATTAATTTTCAACCAAATAGTTGAATTTTTCACTAAAGAAGAATCCTTTTTAACCAAAAAGATACGTTTCCAACCAAGAAGATTAATTTTCTACCCAAAATTGCAAATTTTCAACAAAGTACATCAATTTTCAACCAAATAATTGAATTTTTAACTAAAGAAGAATCCTTTTTAACCGAAAATTTAATAGTTAAATTTTCATTTAAAAAAATTAATTTTCAACAAAAAAGATAATTTTTTAACAAAAAAAAAAACAGATATATTTTCAACCAAGAAGCTTAATTTTCTACCAAAAATTGCGAATTTTCAACTAAATACATTAATTTCCAACCAAATAGTTGAATTTTTCACTAAAGAAGAATCCTTTTTAACCAAAAATTGAATAGTTAAATTTTCAGTTAGAAAAATTAATTTTCAACAAAAAAGATAAATTTAAAAAAAGAGATAATTTTCAACCTAAAGGATTAATTTTTTACCAAAAATGGAGAATATTCAACAAAATACATCAATTTTCAAACAAGTAGTTGAATTTTCAACTAAAGAAGAATACTTTTTAACCAAAAATGGAATAGTTTAAGTTTCATTTGAAAAAATTAATTTTTAACAAAAAAGATTAATTCTTATCCAAGAAGTTTAATTTTCTATCAAAAATGGCTGTTTTTCAACAAAATACATCATTTTTCAACTTAAATAGTTGAATTTTAAACTAAAGACGAAACTTTTCGACAACAAATGAAATAGTTAAATTTTCAGTTACAAAAATTAATTTTCAGCAAAAAAGATAATTTAAAAAAAAACAGATTTATTTTCATCCAAGAAGATTAATTTTCGACCAAAAATGGAGAATTTTTAACAAAATGCATCAATTCTCAACCAAATAGTTGAATTTTTCACCAAAGAAGAATCCATTATAACCAAAAAGATAAATATCCAACCAAGACGATTAATTTTCTATCAAAAATGGCTATTTTTCAACAAAATACATCATTTTTCAACTCAAATAGTTGAATTTTAAACTAAAGACGAAACTTTTTAACCACAAATGAAATAGTTAAATTTTTAGTTACAAAAATTAATTTTCAGCAAAAAAGATAATTTAAAAAAAAAAAAAACAGATCTATTTTCATCCAAGAAGATTAATTTTCGACCAAAAATGGAGAATTTTTAACAAAATACATCAATTCTCAACCAAATAGTTGAATTTTTCACCAAAGAAGAATCC